>OOFE01049677.1:14914-46537 GCA_900323365.1 Monocentris japonica
GTAATCAAAGACAACACCTCTAGTTCACTGGAGCTCTTCTTTGCCAAAGCCTCAGATTCTGGAGACTATGTTTGTGAAATACAGAATGATGTTGGCTCTACTTCATGCCAGGCAGCACTCTTTGTCAAAGGTTATTATTAATCTTTCAGCTTTGTCAGTTTTCTTCAGCTTAGTGTTCACAAGTGTTCACTGTACTTCACTAACGTATCTATATTGTGTTTCAGAACCCCCTGCTTTCCTTGAAAAACCTGAAGGTGTAGCAATAGTGAAATTAGGAGAGAGCAAGATGTTTCAGTATAAGGTTGTTGGTACTCCAGAGATCTCTGTACACTGGTTCAGAGATGGGGCTGAGCTACACCAAAGTGTCAAGCACAAGATGTCATTTGTGAACTCCTTAGCCAGCTTAGAGATAACTTGTGCTAGTGAAAATGACAATGGAAAGTACTTCTGTGAGGCCTGCAATGAGGCAGGCAAGGAGAGTTGCACTCTTGAGCTAGAAGTGAAAGGTTGGTTTGCCTCTGTTTTGTTGCATCCTGTCAGCATTCAGTTAAATATCAAGAGAAATTATATCACTATCACAAGCTGAGGTTGTTTAGTTAAACTTGCTTCCTTATTTCAGAACCTCCCTCATTTGTTGAAGAGCCAACACCTCTTGAGGTTGTTAAAGGTTCCATGGCAGAGTTTGCTTACAAAGTGGCAGGGACTGCTCCATTTAAGGTCATATGGTACAAAGATCATAAACCAATCATATCCAGCCCAAAGCACATTATCACTGAGAGCGAAGATGTCAAGAGCTTGAAAATCCAGGAGTGTGAATCGCTAGATGTTGGTTCTTATCAGTGCATGGTAGCCAGTGAGGTTGGAAGCTGCACTGGCTTTGTAGCTTTGTCTATAAAAGGTTGGTTTACTATGAATGCTGATGCTTTGATTTTGATTTCACACTGATATACATCAGGCATACAGCAATGTTCTGATATTACAATGACATCTCTTCTTCACATTAGTCCCACCAACATTTGTTAAGAGGATAGACAATGTCTCCACTGTTCTGGGAGATGTTGCAGTCTTTCATTGCATTGTGAAGGGTACTCCCACTCTCGCTGTACAATGGCAAAAAGATGAGAACTGGATCTTGGAAGATCCAAAGATGCAGAGGATATTTGAAAACAACGTTGCCACTCTCAGGATTCCTGCCTGTGAGGCGAGTCACAGTGGGAAATACACATGCCAGGTCATAAATGAGGCAGGGCAGGACAAGTGCTTTGCCACCCTCATGGTGCAAGGTATAACTCATGCGCAATTCTTCTTCAGCCTAACATTTTAGATTTGACCTCTTTAATCCTAATAACAAACATTCACATATTTTCCTTGGTATTATAGAACCACCTAAGATTCAAGAGAAGCCAGAGGTAGTCAAAGTAACTCTTGGTGATCCAGTCAATCTGGAATGCAGGGTAGCTGGAACGCCTGAGATCAGTGTCAAATGGACCAAAGATGGCAGAGAGCTCCTCTCCAGCAGACAGCATCAACTCCACTATAAGAACCACCTCAGCAGTTTTAAGATTCAGTCCTCTCAGCTGGAAGACGGAGGACAATACTTGTTTGAGGCTACAAACTCTCTTGGTACTTGCACGTGTAAAGTCAAGTTGGTTGTTGTAGGTTTGTAGGATACTCTTCATCTCTGACAGTACAAGTATTTGCAACTTTAAAGCTGAAGAAGTGTTTGCTCTCCATATCTAATGATCTTTTGGTGTTATTCTTTAAAACAGAAGGAGTAATTCCTCCGACATTCATGAAGAAATTAATGAACATTCAGGAGATTTGGGGGTCAGTGGTTACAATGGAGTGTAAAGTCACTGGCTCTCAGCCAATATCAGTCGAATGGAGCAAAAGGGGACAAAAGATCACCACGAGTTGCAAATACAAGCTATTACATGTTGACAATACTGTCTCATTGAAGCTAACACTGATTGAGAGTGCGGATACAGGAGAGTATTCCTGTAAAATAACCAACAAAGCAGGCAGCTGTGTGTGCAGTGGAGTTCTTACAGCTAAAGGTTAGAGTTAGAACTTCCATTCACTTTTGTAGTTTCAGCTCAACTTAAGGCCACAAGTGATGTATCTTAATCATTTCTCTGTATGGGTTTTAGTGTCACCAAACTTTGTAGCTGAGCCAGAGCCTCAAGCTGTTTTTCCAAAGTCTACTGTACACTTCAGAAGTGTCTTTCAAGGAACACCTCCTTTTACGGTGAAATGGTTCAAGGATGACTCCGAACTCATAACTGGTCCATCATGTCTGATTGGAATGGAGGAATATTCTTCTTCCATAGAGCTTTACTCAGTTGGGCCTTTGCAACGTGGGGTTTATTCTTGCCAAGTTAGCAACGAAGCAGGCACAGTGAAAACTGCAGCAGAACTGTTGGTGAAAGGTTGGACTATTCTTTTTTTGTCCACCACCACCACTAAATTAACTTCATCTTTTTTCATGGCTCCTCTGACTTCATTTTCATCTCCACCTGACTATCTTACCTTTTATTTTCTTTGCAGGGTTATCTATGTTGTCTTCAACAGAATCATTTTCATCCAGCATCCAATCACCTATCTCTTATTGATGGTCAAGTATTATCTCTTGCTGAGGATAGTAACTTAATCTTTTTTGACTTTGCAGAACCTCCTCAGTTTGTCCTGAAACTGCCTCCCACCACCTTTGTGAAGCAGTGCGAAGGACACCGTTTTGAATGCAAGGCCACCAGCTCCCATTCCCTGAAAATGTGCTGGTACAAAAATGACCAAAAGATAACAGATGGAGACAACTACAAAATAATGTTTGTTGACTCAGTGGCATACCTTCAGCTGCATACCACAAAGTTTGAGGACAATGGAGTCTATACCTGTGAGGCTCATAATGATGCTGGCAGTGCAAGTTGCAGCACCATTCTCATAGTTCAAGGTCAGCTACTGAATAGATTTCTTGCCTTTTTTTTGGGATGTTGGATTTTTCTCTGAAATTGTATAGCATGAACATGAAGGAATGACATTCCCTTTGATCCGTGTTTTAATATTGCGTTGTCCATCTCTGTCCATTAACGGTTGTTTTCTAGGAATCAGCATGGAATTCAACAACACGACCAACTGTCCTAAAACCTATTATCCAAAATCTATTATTTGTGTCTCCTAATGTGTCACATAGCATGGATCTGAGTGGAAGTCTTTTCAGAGACATGTTTCTCAGTACCATTGATTGAATGACCTATACCTTTGACTGACCATTTGCCCAGTTAATTTTCCTGATTTTGTTATGACATGCCAACAGTACTATTGCAGCATGAACATCAGCGAATTATTCTGTTCCATCACTAATTGTCTTGTTGTCTCTCAAAGTCTGTTGAGACTGTTGAACACTGTATGGATATGGTATGGATTCTTCTAGCAAGGGCTGAACATGAGCATGATCCTCAGAGAATATCTGTACCCTGGAACTGCCCACACCAAATTCTTCGCAGAGATAACTTGCTTACCCGTGATTATTATTTTTGTTAACATATCTCGATTATATTTTCTAGAGTCCCCATCCTTCCTTAAAACGCCAAACCCACTGGAGGGCGTCAGAGGAAAAGATGCCAGCCTGTACTGTGAGATGTATGGCACTCCACCTTTCCAGGTTAACTGGTACAAAGAAAAAAGCCCCATAAAGGAGAGCAGGAAATACAAGATGGTCAGTGAGGGCAGCTCTGCCACACTTCACATAATGAAACTGGAGATAGACGATGCTGGTCTCTATGAGTGCAGGGTGTCGAACAATGTAGGAAGTGAGACCTGTCGTACTAAAGTTAGCCTAAAAGGTTAGTACAGCATCATCAGCAGCCATTCTTTAAACAATATTAGTCCCAATGCAATCACCACTCCTTACCACTGCTTTTTCCTTCACTATTCAGAACCACCAGCATTTGTCAAGAAACTGACTGGCCAGTCAGTGAGGGCTGGTCATGAGCTGTTGCTGACAGCTACAGTGAAAGGCTCCGAGCCCTTGTATGTTTCTTGGGTTCAGGACAAGGATCACATTCTCAGAGACAGTGACAACAGAAAAGTCACCTTTGAGAACAATGTGGTCACTCTTACAGTCCCTAAGGCTGACTCCTCTACAGCTGGCAAATACACCTGCCAACTGAGGAATGACTCTGGAATTGTGGAGTGTGTCTCCCAAGTGACCGTTCTAGGTTTGTAACACTCCAGTTGAGCCTTATTATGTTACCACTAGTGACATTGAAAAGACTCATTTAGCTAAATATTTCCTTCCCAAATTTGTAGAACCTGCTGATATTGTGGATAGCCCTGAATCTTTGAATGTGAAGTCAGGAGAGGATGCAGCTCTTGAAGTCACAGTGTCTGGCTCACCAGAATTGAAAACCAAGTGGTTCAAGGACAACAAAGAGCTCTCTGCTGGCATCAAGTATCAAATGTCTTTCTCAAAGAAGCGTGCAACGCTGAAGATACACTCTGCTGACAAAGCTGATGCAGGAGAATACAAGTTACAGGTTGAAAATCATATTGGTACAACATCCTGCGAAACTAAAGTTTCTGTCTCAGGTTGGTGTAGTGTGTTATCGTGTACATGCCTTTTATTGGCATTATTATCCCCTATTAAATTGAAAGTTCAGCAATTCTATATCACTCATTGTCTTTTACAACAGATAAGATGATTCCACCAACTTTCATAAGAAAGCTGAGAGACACCCATCTTGTTGTGGGTAAACCTGGTGAGATGGAATGTAAGGTCACTGGCACTGCTCCTTTCACCACTTCCTGGTTCCACAATGGCCAGGAGATCAAGAGTGGGCCAAACTATGACATTAGCTGCAGTGATAATAATTGCAAAATGAGAGTTCCATCTATCAAGTTGTCTGACTCCGGAAAGTACACATGTAAAGCTGTTAATGCTGCAGGAGCCAGTGAGACAAGCGCTTCAATGACTGTCACAGGTTAGTAGATGTAAATGAAGTTGAAAACATCAACTTTCAAGGATTTTTTTCTTGGCGTGGAATCTGGCTCACATTTTCTCACAACGCATCTTTTTTTTAACCCAGAACCTCCATCTTTTGTGGAAACGCCTGAGATGAAGGAAACTCTGCCTGGCAAAAATGTAATTTTCTCTGCTAAAGTGAAAGCCAGTGCCCCACTGAAAGTCAAGTGGTTCAGGGGAGCCAAGGAAATGCTGCATGGAAGGGGCTGTGAGATTTCCCTGAAGGATGATGTAGCTACTCTGGTGCTTCACAGAGTTGAGAAGTCCCACGCTGGCGAGTACACATGCCAGATCATTAACGATGCAGGAAAGGAAAGCTGCCCAGTTAACCTGTTTGTGAGAGGTTTGTTAGCATGACAGTGTACATTTGAAAAGCCCTTCTCTTTTTTTAAACATCTTCCTGCTTTCAAAGTAAAAGTGATCTGACTAATCATGGCATTACTTCCCTCAGAACCTGTCCATTTTGTGA
Organism: Monocentris japonica; assembly: GCA_900323365.1. Taxonomy (NCBI): domain Eukaryota; kingdom Metazoa; phylum Chordata; class Actinopteri; order Trachichthyiformes; family Monocentridae; genus Monocentris; species Monocentris japonica. The sequence continues at coordinate 20,404 of OOFE01049677.1, forward strand.
AGAAGCTGAGAGACATTTCTTTTGAAAAGGGCAAGCCTCTGAGGCTTGAAGTCACATTTACTGGAACCCCCAGGGTAAACATAACGTGGATGAAGGATGGTAAATTAATCTGGGCTTCCTATCAGTACAATGTGATCACCACAGACACCTCCTGCATCCTGGAGGTTCTTAACTCTGACAGGATGGAAGCAGCTGGTAGATACTCTTGTGAAGTAGACAATGGAGTCGGAAGTGACAAATGCGAAGCACAAGTGTCAATTCTAGGTAAAATTGTTAACCTTAACATACACATCTTAATGTTTTTAGTTGTGTAACTTTATTTGTAATAACTAATCATTATAATTCATCATTCATTAAGAATTAAACATTGCTACCCATACTAAATCACCATAATCTTTCACTTTAGAACGACCATACTTTGTTGAAAAGGTGGAACCAGTGGAGGTAACTATGGGTGATGCGGTTACACTAAGATGCCGTATTGCGGGAACTCCTGACATCTCAATAGCTTGGTTTAAAGCCGATGGAAAGCTGCGCAAATCCAAGACTTGCTCAATGGACTTCTCAAACAGCATTGCCACTTTGAAACTCAGCAAAACAACTAAGTCTGATCATGGTGAATATATCTGTAAGGCTGAGAACTGTGCCGGTTCAGTCTCCTCCAGCTGCAATGTGACAGTGAAAGGTGATGCTCGTTTTGCTTTCTTCTTTTTTATTCCTTCTTGCATCCTGCTTGGTTCTGTTCAACTGATCTATTGTAGACACCAAAACAGCTTTATCTTTCCCGGAAAAAACAATAGGCTGTAAGTCATGTTGCTGGATCCTCTCCTTTGGAGGTTTCCCTACTTAAACATGGTGAATCACTGAAAAATGGACAATACTAAGTGTCTTTTGCTGATAACACAGCTGTCCCAAAGATTTCCAGTGATGAAAAAAGAAACTCTGGGGAATGCACTTGTATAGCTTCAATACAGTATAGCTATCATTGGATCCAAATGTTGTACCACAAATCCAAAGATTTTTGAGTTTTTGATGTATCCTTCTCTGAGACAAATAGCATTTGGAGTCAGTTGACTAACTGATACTAACTGATGTCACCAATAGTGGGTCAGAAACACATGCCAACATAACAATCCATATGCATCTAATGTCATCATTGCTTCTCTCAGAACCTGTGCGCTTTGTGAAGAAGCTGGAGGACACTACTTTCATAGTTGGTCAAACTCTGAAACTAGTGTGTACATTCACTGGAAGCCAGAGGGTCTATGTCACCTGGAAGAAGGATGACAAGTTGATCTGGGCCTCTTATCAGTACAATGTTAAAACTACTGATTCAACCTGCATTCTGGAGGTCCTCAACAGCGACAGGCCAGAGGCAGCTGGAACATACTCTTGCGAAATTTCCAATGGAGCTGGAACTGATGTCTGCCATGCTCGTGTCACATTAGGTAAAGTCACAGACCCTAACGCACCAAATGCTTTCCATTCATCAACTAACTTTATCAAGAGTACATTACTTCTACTGTTGATTAATCACCACAGTAAATCATGTACTACAAATTACTTGATCTCAATTAGTTGAGATCACTGCATGATCTCCATTATTTGCCTGCTAAAATAACATAACATAGGCTACATGCAACTAACCCAACCACAACACCTCTCATAAACGGTTTGTGAAAAAGCAGGTCACTTGACCTGGAAGAAGGATGGCAAACAATTCTGGTCCTCTTACCAATACTATGTCAAAACCACTGATGACAGCTGCATCTTGGAAGTCCTCAACATTGACAGAGACGAGGCAGGCAGGAGATACAAATGTGAAGTTTCTAATGCCGAAGGAACTGATATCTGTCATGCTTAATTAAATTACCAATTAGGTAACACTAACTAATGCATGAGTTAATTACTAGGGGTAACAACTTATGTCACTCACATAGCTTTTCTTCCAACGCATGTTACCATCCATAGTTGTGTAAAGTTACAACTGCCTCCACTCACATAGCCTTTCTTTCTACGCATGAAAATATCCATGGATGTCCCACGGCTAGAACTACTGGTTACATATTCTTTCCTCCTCTGCATGTAAAGATCAGTGGTGTCCATGTATGACTGATTTCAACACTGCTCCTCTCAGAACCTGTGCGATTTGTCAAGAAAATGGAAGACATCACCCACGAACTGGGTAAACCTTTGAGGCTTGAGTGCACGTACATCGGAAGCCAGAGGGCCTATGTCACCTGGAAGAAGGATGACAAGCTGATCTGGGCCTCTTACCAGTATAATGTTAAAACCACCAACTCCTCCTGTATTCTGGAAGTCCTCAACAGTGACAGATATGAATCAGCCGGAAAATACACTTGCGAAATTTCCAACGCTGAAGGATCTGACACCTGTCACGCTCTTGTTAAAATAGGTAACATACTGACCAACACATTCCCTTCATCTCATCTCATTCCTGCACATCTGGTTGTAGTCACTAACACTAACCTTCAGTATGAATTTTATTTGCTCTGGTCCTATGTTTGTTGGTAAGAAATGGATTTCATAATGTGGTAGAGGTCCTTGATAACATGTTGTCCATATGGTTATTACTGGGCTTGAGCTCATATTTGTTTGTTTGAAAAGGGGTTTCATAGTCTGGTAGAGGTATTTGGTAACAGGCTGGCTATTCTGTAGTAGTTTGCTTTGGTCTTCCATTTGTGTTTTTGAATAAGGTTTTTGTATTTCTATACTGATTTTCTTTTTGTTTATGTGCTGTGCCTTTCTGTTTTTCCTAATGCAGTGGTAAACTTGCTGGCCCGGTGGCCTGGCAAATAATATCACAGATTCAAATTTCTATCCATTGTCATGACTTGGCCTCATATTCTTTACTTTCTCCTTTATTAACAGAGCGCAAAGTCCCTCCAAACTTCACCAAGAGGCCCTCTGAGTCCATGGAGGACTCAGGGGGTAAGATGGTGAAGATGGAGGGTCGTGTGTCTGGCTCCCAGCCACTGACTCTCAACTGGTACAAGGACAACAATGAAATCCACAGCTCTGACAAGTATGACATCAGCTTCAAGAACAATGTGGCTGTTCTGTGTGTCAGAGACTCTGCGGTCTCGGACAGTGGCATGTACTCTTGTGAGGCGACAAATGAAGCTGGTAAAGCTTCATGTCAGGTGTCACTCACCATCTCAGGTGTGTGTGTTTGAATGACATTGCCAGCAAAAAATACACATAAAATTACATAAAAAGGATAAGGTACATTTACTAGAAATATGTATACATTATAAATGTCTTCATTATTTGACCTTTTTCAGTGCTTTTATTAACAAATGTTAAATGTGTTGTGATATTTTATAGTATGTGTTCCTTTTAACATTGTATGCATGCATCTCTTGTAAAAAAATATTGTTCTTAACAGGATTTTCCTGTAGCAATGTCAAATCTTTAACTCGCTCATGTTGCTGTTTTTTAAACAAATATCTTTACCTTTCCTGCTTTTTTCCCACCACTTCTTCAGAGACTGGCAAGGCTCCAAAGTTTGACATCCCTCTCAAACCGGTGACGGTGAACGAGGGGGAGAAACTGAGCCTCAAATGCCACATCTGTGGTTGTCCTCCGCTGAAGATCCAGTGGATGAAGGACAGGAAGGAAATGAAATCCAGTGGAAACACCAGAATCACATTTGTAGATGGCATGGCATGCCTGGAGGTCAGCCAGGCCTCCAAGACCGATGCGGGGGATTACCTCTGCAAGGCGAGCAATGCTACCGGCAGTGATTTCTGCAAGTCCAGGGTGACTGTGACAGGTAACATGGTCATATTCACATGGAAATGGGATCTTTAATCGTCTTTCATCAAATCTTTAGCACTGTCATTCATGGCACCAGTTTTGTGTTGTGTTTTGATAACCTTATGTTGAGATGTGATGTGTATTCTTGTTCCAACTGTTCTTTTAATGTCAAACATTCTGCAAACCAATTTGCCTACAGAGACAATGACTTTGTAAAAATGGTTTTAAGTGTTCATTGCTTCCCACTGCAATGAGGGTCTCACAAGAGCATAACAGAGGTTGTTTAGATTCCCCTGTCATCTTGCGTTCATATAGGAGAGCAGGAAAACCTGTTGCCTCTTTATAAGATGAATGTTTTTTCAACTTGTCTCCCTGTCTTGTTTTGTCTTACTTGTGGTATACATAGATGGGACGAAGCAAGTACTACTATTAGTACAACTTTACATATACATGTATGCAATAACTTGTTAGTGCAATATGCTGAAGCCTGAAACCTGAAGTTGGTGGTGATTTGAAAAAAGAAGAAGAACTGGTTGATGAATCAACTTTATTTGGCACTAACACATGTAGTGAATTTCTTTCTTCGCATCCTACCTCTGACTAGATATACACACATCACCCCACACACGTACTTTGCCGGTCAGAGGACAGCGCAGGCAGCAGCAACTGGACAGTGTGCCTGGAGCAGTTGGGGGTTAGGTGCCTTGCTCAAGGGCACTTTGGCAGTGTTGGTGGGCACTGTAGCTGTGGCACCAGTCATTTTTCAATCACCAGCTCACAGCTGGAATGTGCCCTCCTGGTGGTGCTGAGGATCGAACCAGCAACCCTCCGGTGATGGGTTGGTCTCTCTAACCGCTAGGCCAACCTGCTGCCCACAACCTGAGTTGTACATGTACTTTATAATATCCCTGATACATTTTTTCATCTGTGAGCCATTTAATATGTTTCTGAAATGGCCCTTGGTGACATTATAAAGTAACTGATTTGCCATTATCAATTAATAGCATGAGATAAACAGTTAGATTTCCTACGACGTATTTATTACTAGTACTTGGTAATATTGCCTCCATGTAGCATGACAGAAATGTGTGACTGTTTGCCTGTTTTCAACCTGTGTTCCTATCTTGTTTCATCTTTACTTTTACTATTTTCCAAAGTTCCCAAAAGGGATGCATGAAATACTTCTACTACTAAGGCATTCAACTGTTCAAATTATTTTTTTTTCAGGCAAAGGAGCCACGGCTGCCCCCACTGATGTAGCCCCAGCTGCCTCCACCGCAGTCAAAAGGTTGGACAACCTGTTCTTTATTGAGGAGCCCAAGAATGTCTCTGTCACAGAGAGTAAGTACATTCTTAGACAACTGCTGATAGCAATGCAATATGCGTCGCTATTGATGTGTTCAAAAGCAAGACAAGGTTTGTTATTACAAAACACGTGCTGAAAATGATATTCTTTTAAAGAGTACACCATGAAGGAATTACAGAAAGGACAGATTATAGAAATTATAAATTACAGATCTATTGAAATAAATCCATGTGGAGCTCATTTCACTCTCCTTTGTTTTTGCAGAGGGCATTGCCACCTTCATTGCCAAGATTGGAGGTGATCCTATTCCCAGTGTGAAATGGATGAAGGGTAAATGGAGGCAGATCACCCCTGGTGGTCGTATCTCTATGGAACATAAGGGCCAGGAGGCCAAACTGGAGATCAGAGAAGTGACCAAATCTGACTCTGGCCAGTACAGATGTGTTGCTTCCAACAAACATGGAGAGATTGAATGCAGTGCTGATATGGAAGTTACCAAAAAGGAGGAAGTTGAAGGAATGGGAGACTTCAGGGCTAAGCTGAAGAAGTAAGTGTTTTTTGTACTATATTTTCAGCATGATTAATTTCTAGACCACATTCTTGAAGTATTTGTTTCTCTAATGAAGCATTAGGATGTATAGGAAGTGGAAACCCAGGAGAGACTATTTTATCCAATGGAATGAGAGAAAAACTTGCATACTGATCCTATCGACAAGCAGAGACATATGGTGTTCTTTCGGCAAGGATCTCTCCATTAATAATTTAATTTAATTTACATTAGTTTCCAAGAAGCCTTTTTGGTGTCTCTTGGTTTACAGGCCTGGCTCCGAGGTCTAATTTCTACATTTGTGTTCCCCAGGCAAGGGTCCTCAATCACTGTACCATCTCTAGGCACTTGACACTGACTTGTATTTGATATGTGGCAGGACTCCTTCCAAGCAGAAGAGTCCCAAGAAAGAGGGAGATATTGATATTGTGGAGATGTTGAGAGGTCACGACCCCAAAGACTATGAGAGGATCCTCCAGGAGCATCACATCTACAACTACCGCTCCATTCTCCAGGCCATCGAGTTTCTGAAGAAAGAGAAGGAGATAGAGACTGGAAAAGTGGTGAGAGAAAGAAACATGACATGACATATCGTGACATAACTGAACTGGATGGGACATAGCAGGTTTGCGTTGGTTTGGGCCAGATTTCTCACTTAATTTCTCAGGTTATGGTTGGGTTTGGCTTTGAAAATAATTTATAAAAATACACATTTAAATTCAGGTTTAGGCTCACAAAAAGGTATTGACAGTCAAGTTTGGGTGAGGCCAAGTGTAGCTTTCTAGGGATGAGTCAGAGACTGACCTTACATTTATGATCTAATTTATACCTGGCATTAAAATCCAATGCAGATAAAATATACATTGTCTTGTGCTTCGAAGCTACATTTAGAAAAGTGTAATGAGCCCCAAGAAGGATTGCAAACAGATTTCCCTAAACAATGAGTGGTAATATTATCACAGTAACGAGTAGTGCAACTAATTACTATTTCAATTTCAGTAATAATATTACAGTTACCAATCAGAGAAATAAATTGTAACAATGTTACTTTTCTTATCACCCTTTCATATCACATTAAGTTTAATAAGCCAATCTCCATCCCTGGATTGATTTTTTACATTTAGCGGCTGGAAGTAATCCCATTACTGATTTTGTCAAGAAGAAAGATTGTAAACTCAACTGTCAATTGTAAACTATGTCAGGTACTAAAAGCTAAGCTGGCCCACTCATTTGGAATTTGGAAAAATCTGATTCCTTTTTCCTTTTCATTCTTGGGTGTATTTAAGCTTGTGTTTAAATATATGATGCCCTAGTATCTAGACAGAATCTTCTGTCTGCAATGGGATTTTACAACAAAACTAAATGTCCTTTCCTTAACTGGCCTCCATCCTGTTGCAGGAGGTGGAACCTGGTGGCAGAGTTGAGGAGGAGGACATGGCCAGACTCATTCAACAGCTGGAGGGACGTGCTGGCTCAGAGGTACTCAATACCACGAACACAGTAGTATGGTTTTCCAAAAACGTTCTTCCTGTATTATGACATTCACACTTGTAAATAAAGAACCGTCTGTATATATAATCATTATTAGGCTTCATGGGATAATCGTGTATGTACATTGCTACTTTTATTATTATATTAGAATATAAATGAATGAATAAATTCCACTGAGGCTGTCAGCATTATCCATCACCTCTGAGCAGTACATTTGAATCTATCTCCATTTATTAAATCCTGAAAATGATTTTAATTCACAGCCCGTCTCCGTGATGAAAGACATTACTGACCAGACAGCCACTGAGAACCAGACAGCCATGTTTGAGTGTCAGATCAAGATTAATTACCCAGAGATCAGTCTGACTTGGTACAAGGGCACCCAGAAACTGGATAACAGTGATAAATATGACATTAGCATAGTGGGCGATCACCACTATCTGAAAATCAAGAACTGCCAAGTTAAAGACCAAGGCAACTACCGCGTGGTGTGTGGCCCTCATATCTCCAACGCCAGGCTCACGGTTACAGGTAAGGCTTCATGTACTAAATGTTCTGCTGTGTCTGATGGACACATGTCCATCATATTTGTAGTATAGCAGGATTTGATATCCCCATCCCCATCCCCCAGCTGATCACAAGACAGGTAAGTGGTACTGCTCAAACTAACAGGGCTCACACACTTAGTTTTGTCTTTAGGATGTCACATACTGATCTCTTTGAACCTGTTGGTTTACATGTATGTTGTGTTTTGTAGATTTCTGTTTTTTGTTTGTTCCATGTTTCAAACATCAAATGTTCAAATAGGAGTTATAACGTTAATAATAACATGAATTAAATAATCAGGTTATCAGTAATCTAAACTAACTCTATCTGGTTTTAGCTGACCAAATTCAGTTCACTAAATGCATCCGAAGCATTGAGGTCAATGAACGTGAGTCTGCAACCTTTGAGTGCAAGTTGTCCTTCGACAATGCTATCCTCACATGGTATAAAGACACATGGGAGCTTCAAGAGAGCCCAAAATATAACTTCAGGACTGAGGGCCGACGCCACTTTATGACCATCCGCAATGTAACTGCTGAGGACGAAGGTTTGTCAACATCAACATGACACAAAATTTCATAGATTAATTTAAACAATATTTCACTTTGGGAGAACCTTTTAACTGTTTAGGGCACACACCTCCATAGGGGTTTAAGAACAGTCAACCTGTGGTGTCCTGTCACCACCATCATCCAGGCTTATTGTTAATTACAAACAGGTACAATTGTTCCTTCAGTAAAACCATGAAATAATGACCTTGATCTACTTTGCCATGTGGTGTCTATATGTTTTAGGAGGATTTGATGAGGACTTGATGAGGATTGCTAAACAAAACTAATTGAATGGTGGTGACTATGGGTCCCCAGAGTAGTTAATATTGGTGGTTGACTGTACATAAATCCAAAGACATAATTCCAATAGAGGATATCCAGTCAAAATGTTACCAAATTGAATTCCTCCCTGGTAATGGCATTAACTGACACTCAGTAATATCTGTTACTACTCTCTCAGGCGTTTACTCTGTGATAGCACGGCTGGAACCCATGGGAGAGGCTAGAGGCACAGCTGAGCTTTACCTTTCAGGCAAAGGTCTGTACATCCATAAGCTAGTTAGTGTATTTTAAAGTAAGTGATATTGCAGTTATAACACTTTACCTTATTCTTTTACAGAAATTGGGTTAGGAAGGGTTCCTCATGGTAAGTACTTTAAAAGCAGACAACACAACTTAACGACAGTAAAACTGACCTGTCTTCAGGTCTAAACCACAGAGCCAATGAGCAAAGGAACCAAGTTTTTAGGATTTATCACTGCTGTCCAATGAAAAGATTGTGTCTACTTTTGAAAATGGACCATCGGTTTCATAGATTGTAGGGTCATGACCCCCTTTCACTTCAAGTAAGAAAATAAAATTGGCTGAGATAAAGTTACGAGTTTTCACACCACATGCAAGGTTTCACTGTCACAAAACATACAATAAAAATGATTGTCACAGATTTCTATATTCATTGAAGTTCTGTCTATGACTAAATATTTAGATGTCCCAGACACATCAATCCAAGTACCAGATGCACCATCTATGGTTGATTACAGAGGTAAGACTGGGACATTTAAACAGTTTACATTAAACAGTATCTCAACCTTAAGTTGGATAGCTTCATTCACAAATGTCTCACTTTTCTACCAAAAGATTCATCTGAATTTTATCACTATGAAGCAAGGACAGAAGTAAAAGGTATACAAAGCTTGTGGATTATTAAATCATAATGTCACTAATAACAATTGCCACCTGCAACCTTAATAATTCTTACCCATGGCTGCAGTGAAGAAATGTGAATCACTGAGCTGCTACATTTCATCCATCTAAATGAAACCTTCATCCCAATAATAAACCTGTCATGTCATCATCATTCTAAAACCATCCTCCTCATTGTGTTAGCTCTTTAACTCATTAATCAATATTAAATCAACCATGATCACTCGTAAAAATCCAGTTATCTCCTATTCATCCTTTATAAAGTGCACCTATGTGAATCAATATTTGTATGCTAGAGTGGAATAAAGATATGTGATGCTGTGTGATAACACAGTAATTAGTGTCTACTATTAAGTGCAGTAAATGTATCTTCACTGTTACTAGACAGGTACAAATCAAACTCACAAAGGTAGATATTAAATATTGAATGTAGTTCCCTTTAACGGCGGTTTATCTTTCACTATGCTAGCTTATGAAAGTTGGACAATTCAAGAAGAAAGGGTATCTCTTCAATACTCTTCTGTCACAGGTATCAACATGCTTTTGTTTGGATGACATTTTCCCCATCAATACAATAACTATCATCACATTGTCTGCCTACATCTTAAACTCTGTTCTTATGTCAGTTGTTTTTGTCCAGTGTCTGTTGTCACCTCTACTGATATCATTTTACATCACTTTTGTTTGTTATCTCTATCTTTCCTTGTTGGTTGTTGTTTATTTGGTGTGCATCCCTTCCATCTCATCCACATTGTTTGTAACTTTTAAGTGTTAGTTCTTGAAAGGCATGCAACTGAGTTTTATCATCAGTCCTCATCAGTGAGCTTCTTATGTTAGGGTGTTATCCATGTTCACTTTTCTCCCTCACCAGAAGAGAGAGAGCCTGTTGAAGAAAGTGTTGACAGGACACAAGTTGGAAAGAGAGAAGAAATCCCCCAAGGTATAATGCTAGAGGCAGCTTCTGGCTGTTTAACCAAGCTTATGGCTGTAATGTAACAAGCCAGCTGATCAGTATCATCCTGCTAGTCATGATGCTCGTCTATCCACGTGGTTTACATGTCATGTGAAACGCTCCAGCCATCATGTGTCTACCAAATGCCAGATGGTAGTCAAAACCTGTTCTATGTTCAAATTATAGTGTCTTGTTTGTGTATTTGTTTTGGTTGTGAATAATCTGGTCTTGTGGTTCATGTTTCACCCCTCTTGAAGACTCTTGTGCTCTTGTGTTGCATATTTGTGTTTTATGTTTTAGACTCTTGTTACCTCCAACTTAATTCTCTTAAACTCTTATTAACCCTCAATAGTGCTTTCTGTAGATGGCAGAGTAGAGAATAGAGCTTGGCAGTAGTATTCTATTAAATTAACTTTCTTAATCTTTTAAGTTCCTGAAGTTTACAAGAGACCAGAGAAGAAACCCTCTGCCCCTGCAGGTCAGCCTCTTGTTCAACTCAAAGGTATCTGTATACGCTTTTCATTCTTATTCATGTACATCTGTAATTCTTTCTTACTTGTGTATTTCTGTCTTATTGGTATAACTCTGTCATTCAATCTTTGTAGTGCTTCTTCTGTCACATTTGTAAATAATTTCTTTCTTAATTTCTTAATTTCTGTAGTTCTGTAGTATTTCTGTCAAAAATGTTTGTCAGCATTTGTGATCAAAAATTGAAATAGTTCATGATGTTTTAAAGTACCTGAAGCAAAGAAGCCAGAGCCCCAGGTCACTGTAGCCGCTCTACCTCAGCAAGAAGAACCCCCAGCCCCAGAAGGTATTGTCATCAGGGTGTATGTTAGTGATTGCTTAATTGCCTTGATTTGGCTTGTCTATGTCTTGGAGACTCTTATATCTTAAATATTGTCTTACATTCTTAATTCTTGAGAGACAACACAAAAAATGGAAAATGAAAAAATTGGTGAAATTTTCCACAGATTTATGCCTTTTTTATTTCCTAAGTTCTTTCTACATATATATTTAATTTTGTGATTTCTTTTTCAAAAAATATTATGCACCTCAGATGGCATATTCCCAACCAGAGCCACATAGAGGTTTATATTATATTACATTTTTGTCTTTTTTTTACATGGATTTAGTATTAATTACTGAAATTATATTTATATTTTTTATTAATTATTTTTTAAAACATTATAAAGCCTAGATGGCATATTCAAAAACAGAGTCCTCAACAGGTATTACATATTACACTTTGGACTATCCTTAAACTGACTATCCTACCCTTAATATCCTATTAAATAAAACTCTTGACATGGTTCAAGTTTTTATCACAGTTTGTGTGTGCATAATGAATGTTGTCTTAAGTGATTTTGTTACCTTTGAGTTTGTGTTTGTGTCACTGTTCTTAACTATACTGGCTGTTTCATTCTTGGCTGTCTGTCAGTTATCTGTCTGTATGTTTTTATTCATGTTCTGTGTTTTCTATTCTTTCTTTTAGCCATAACTCTTTAAGATGTGAGCTCTCTCTGTTGTCTGACAGTAATGTTTCTCTGTTACCTTGAAGAGAACACAATATACATGGAACCTGTACCAGGGATAGTGACCGTTCCCAGAAAGGTCACCACTGAACCTTATCACACCAAACCTAGACCAGAGCCTAAAATGGTTCCTGAGTCTAAAGTACCACTTCCAAAAATAGTGGCGCCTGAGCCACAAGTGGCCACGTTTAGGCCTGAACTGGAGCCCACAAAGGCTGGGCCTGCTCCCAAGAAAACACCAGAAGCTCCTCAACCTAGAGGTAAAGTAGCAAATGCTTTGCTGTACTACTGTTGTCCTGGCAAGGCAGTGTGCTAATGTGTCTTCCTTAATGTTTAGTGTCTGTAACTCTGTTTTCTACATGTTTAACTAACAAGATGTTTGTGTTCATTTGCATAAATCTTGAATGTTCAGAGATGTTGGAAAATAAAAAACCCAAATTCTTTTAAGTTCCTGAAGAGTGCAGAGTTGAACCAACCAGGAAACCTGAACCACCTCCACAAGTGGCTCCACAAAAAGGTAGATGAACCTGTAGCTCAGGGAACACAAACCCTTTAATCTTTTGTTGTATCTTTGTCAGTGTAACACAGCTTAGTCTTGTTTCTTCAATACTAACCTCTTGAGCTGAATCAATTGTTTAGTCAAATTTCAACTGCTGGCAACACAGGATTTAGGAGTTTGCTCAGCTACAGCTTTATACAAAAGCATTCTACAAACTAATTGATGTCATAGTAAACCTGCTGGTAGCATTTCACCTCACTCTTTTGGCTCTGAAATAAGCTAATGATAAACAGCACAGTAAACTAATGCTCTGTGGGTGTGCTGATTCCATATGGAAACCCTAAAGGGTAAAAAATTACTTTTAATACTCTCCTAAGTGCCATCTGCACCCAAGGCAGAGGAAGCCGTAGTTCAGCCAACTGCTGCCAAGATTACTCCACTCAAGACTGAAGCTGTTGCAACAAAAGGTACTGGGAAGATGATATCATTTTAATTACTCTTTAAACTCTTTGCTATATGTAGTCATGTGATTAGCTTGCTGGATATATATCTTTCTATGTTTTGGGTCATGTGATTTGTGTATTATTCATTCAGATTATATGTTTTGCAAATATCTCAATGCTGAGCACTCGTTAAGAGTGTGGACTTTTGGACTCAGCAACCTTAGTGATCACCGGTAGGGTACTAAATATATCCAATGTTCTTTAAAGTGCCAGCCATATCCAAGCCGGAAGAACCTACAGTTCAACCAACTGCAGTGAAGATTATTCACTCCAAAACAGAACCTCTTTCAACCAAAGGTATTGATGTTTGCCCTTTTAATTTCTGGGTTTTGCTGTCCTATTTCTTTTCTCTCTGTTATTTGGTTGTTTTGTATTGTATATGTTTTACTGACTTTACAGTAATGCTTCATACTCTTTTAACATCTCTTTCATTGCTAGGCACTCATTAAGAGTGTAGACTATTGACTTAGTGTAAGCCTTAGTGATTACATGTAGGTTAAATACAGTGCTATCTGTACCCAGACCAGAGGAACCTGCAGTTCAATCATCTGTACCCAAGGTTACATCACCAAAGACTGAAATTATTCCACCAAGTTATTGCAAAAATGCTGTTGATAGGTAGTTTAGGTGTACAGCTTTGATTGATTTTAGTATTGTTTCTTCTGGTATGTGATATATTCTTGTGAATATAGCATTCTTAATGTGTGCCTTTTTATGTACTTTGTTTGATTATTTTTACATGAAAGGTAATCTTGCAGGCATGCCTTTTGTGATTATCTCTTTCAGTGTGGTAGGCACTCGTTAGAGTGTGATTTGAATATTTGGGTTTCTCTTACAAATATAATTAGCCACATAATCAGCTTGTCAATGAATATCCTTTTAAATTGTCCCAGAACAAAGCACATCTCGACCTGTCACAGAATCTCCAAGAAAACCACAGCTTGCAGTTGGTAAGCCTGAGCCAGAAGCACTAAGGTATGCCCCTGAATTACCAAAGCATGTTCCAGAGCCAGCAAACCTAATCCTTGAAGCCCCTGAAGATTCCAGCCAAGCCGTTCAAGTGCCAAAGCCAGCTCCTGAGGTGCCAAGACATGTGCCAGACACACCAAAGTCTATTCGTGAGGCAGCAAAACCAGTACATCAGAAAAAAAGCCATGCTCCTCAAACAATACAGCCAGTCCAAGAAGCACCAAAGCCAGTTCCAGAAGCATCAAAGAAGGTTCCACATGCACCAAAATCAGTATCAGGAAGCCAACTGAAGCCAAGCCACCAAGCACCAACATCACCACAGGATGCTGAAACATCAAAGCAAATCCCTCAGGCAACTCCTTCACCACAAGGTAGTTATATCTGCAAACATGATGAACAAGTTGAAAGTGTAGTAATTAACCAGTAACTGCTCACCTTGATCTTTTCATTTATCTTTTATGTTCAAAACTTTGCATCATCTTTAGAAAATTCTTGAAATGTTTTGTCCTGATGTTTGTGCTGTCATGTTTGTTTACTATTTGTGTTGTAAATCAAAACAGTAAAACAGACGGACCTACCACAGGAAAAAATGACAATAGCTAAACGAAAGCCGGAACTGAATACACCCATCAAAGGTATGCTTAAACTTAAAAATGTTTCTCAGGCACACTTTTACAAATTTAGCACAAATTTCTCTCTATTTATTTTATTTTGACTGAGTGCATTTATTTACTGTAGTACCCCATAAAGCCAAGGACATCACTCCTGCAAAAGTCCAACCTCAGCCTAAGGAAACTCAAAGAGGTAGTGATTTATGCGATTATATATCTCACAATTTAGTTATCAAATGAATATTACATTCTCTTAATATGTGTTTTCACACCTCTTTGTTTTATTTTTTGTTCTGTGTTGCTTTCCTCTTTGCCACCGCCCCATGGTGCAAATCTTGAATCTTGGGTTATATCTTAGTTACCCCAGTTCACATAACGACTGAGCTTAAGGAAACAACCACAGTGGTTGAAGACAGAAAGGAGTCTTCTCTGAAGATGAGTCTCAATGAGCAGATCTCTTCAGCAGAAAAAGTTGGATACATGCATGAAGAAGTCCGGACATATGAAAGGAGAGTAGAGCAAATGGAAACAAATGTGAGAGAAGATATCTGTTTGAAAAAAGAGATGATAACAAAGGAGGAGGTTCCTCCATGGTACAGTGAAGATCAGCAGGTTGAAGATACTCCAAATGAATATGAAGAAGATGTAGTTGAACCATTAGAGGACACTGAGCCAACATACACAGAGTATGAAGTTGAAAGACCGACAGACACTGAACCAACAGCTCCTGTTACTCAGGGTGAAGAAGAATTTTGTCAAGAGGATGAAGCTGATGTCCTGAGGGAAGAAATTTCTTCTCTGAGGTCTGTCTCTCCACCTCTGAACACTGTCTTTCCTCCAACTTATAGAGATGTCTCACCTCCACCTCCATTCAAGACAGGAATTCCGCCCAAGAAAGAAGTACTAACGTCTAAGAAAACAACACAAGACAGTAAACTGAGAGAAGTAAAAGTCCCTACAACGTATACTGAGGAAGTCTCAGGTAGAGAGGACAGGGCATTTGAGCTGGCTGTTTCACAGAGAGAAGTTACTGAATCACATATATTAGTGCATACTGAAAAGGTTGTTACATATGAAAGAACTACTTCTCCAGTGGAAGATGCTGCCCCATCCAAAATAGCTGCTACCCATGAAGATGTCACTCTACCAAAGAAACCAAATATACCTAAGGAAGTTACTTCAACTAAGCAAGCTCACTCTATTGGAGTGGAAGAAGTTGCATCTCAGAGGTACATTTCTCCAATTCCTAAGAAAGCTGTCTCACCTCCAACCAAGAAAGATGTAGCTCTTTTACCCAAAACAACTGTTGTAATGAAGAAAGAGGTTTCTTCTCCTAAGACAACCATTCCTCCCAAGAAAGACGTGACAACACATAAAAAGATGTACTCTCCCAAGGAAGAAATTTCACCATCCGTAAAAGCTCCTCTAGCTGCAGGAAAGGTTTCTCCTGAAGATATTTTACCTCTGAAGAAAGCTACTCTTGTGGCAAGAAAAGAGCCTTGTGAGGAAGAAATTGCCCCAGCTGTAAGAACTATTCCAAATATGAGGGAAATGTCTCCAGAAAAAGTTCCACTAAGTAAGAAAATAGTCAGTCTTGAGGAAGAAATTACACCACCAAAGGAAGCTGTACTACCAACAAAGGAAGAGACCACTCCTGTGAGGAGTGAAGTTTTATCACTTTCCAAAGGAGTTGTTCCTTCCAAAGATATCACTGCCTCCGAAGAAGTGACTCTACCCAAGAAAACTGTCCCTAAAGACAACGTTGCTTCAATTAAAATATCTTTTCCTCCCAAACATGTTACACCACAGAAAGAAGTTCTCCTTCCTAAGGAAGAAACTCTTCCATCCAAGAAAATAGTTTCTCCTCCATCCAAAGAAATAACCTCTGTGAAAGAGGTGATGGGTTCTTCTAACCTGGAACCACCTGAAGAGGAGAAAACCATAACTAAACCTACACCACCAAGAGAAGATAACCGGAAAGCAAAGAAGGGAACACAGAGGATTGAACAGCAAATCCCTCAGAAAGGTATTCTTTGCAGCTCTGGTTCATATGATCGCCATAAGATCAACCCCTCTTTTAATTTAAAAATGGAGAATTTAATTTAACATCTCACTCTTACCATACTCATAGTTCTGTCTTATTCCTTGCAATACAGTATTACCTCTTGAATAGAAGAAAAGATGCAAAAACTCAACCTTAGTTCATAGTATTACCCTATGCCTTGTTTGTTATTAACAACTGTTCCACATGTATGCGTAGTGTATGCACCCTTCTAAGAATGTTTTTTTGGATTGCTGTCTATTGTCTGTTTTAATGTTTGTTGTCAAAATGTGAACTGTTGTCTGTTGCTTCTTCAAAAGCAGACCACAGGGTTTCTGTTGAGGAGGTCCCTGTTTCAGTTTCAGATGATGTCACTCCTCTGCAAGGTACACAAAGTACTAAGGAGCCTTTCTTGGCTTATTAACATCTTCCATCTTGTTTTTTTCTGCATCATTTTCCATCCTTTCACAATTCAGTTCAGTCAGTCACTCCCACCACTTATTTGTTCTCTACTTCTCCCAATTATTTCCAGTCCAAATCATCTTTCAAATAACATCTACTTGTCCTAAGTCTTCTATGCTCAAATCATCTTCACTTGTATTGACTTCCAGGGTTTAACTGTTTGGTTCAAACTGTATCTTGACGGATTACATTGTTTTCTTGGTCATGACCATGGCATCTTGTATTCCCAAATGTCTCCTCCAGAGGAGAAGAAAATATCTCCACCAATATCAAAGCCTTCACCTCCTCCTGCTCCTCCTGCTCCTCCAGCTCAAGTCCCTCCTCCAGCAGGTAGTGTCTTCATTTTGTTTTGTTTCGTCCTTCTTGTTGAAATATCTGTCCCCTCTTTCTTTGAGTTTGCTGGCTCATCAAAAGTTATCCATGTTGTTTTTTGTTTTTCTCATTATTTTCCATTTTGTTGTTTGTTTCCTCCTTGTTGTCTACTTGTCCTCAGTC
The DNA here is from genome assembly GCA_900323365.1 of Monocentris japonica. Classification (NCBI taxonomy): domain Eukaryota; kingdom Metazoa; phylum Chordata; class Actinopteri; order Trachichthyiformes; family Monocentridae; genus Monocentris; species Monocentris japonica. The sequence goes on from OOFE01049677.1 coordinate 37,895, forward strand.
TTTTATACTTAGGTCATCTTCACTTACTATTCTCTTCAGTTCAATTGTTTGTTTCATACCATATCTTGACTGAACATAATGTTTTCTTGGTCATGACCTTGGCATCTTGTATTCCCAAATGTCTCCTCCAGAGGAGAAGAAACCATCAATATCAAAGCCTTCGCCTCCTCCTGCCCCTGCAGAGAAAATCAGTCGTCCTGCAGGTAGTTTCCTCTGTTTGTTTTGTGTATTGAAATAACTCCTCCACTCTCTTTGTTACTATGCTTGTTGAACAGATCTCAGCCATATTTCTAATGTTCCATCTTGTTTTGTTGCACATTATGTTCTAATAGCTATCTATAATTTGTTTTTTACTTGTTATTTACTTCATTCTTCTTAAATCATTTTCACTTGTCTTTGATTGCTTAACTTTCTTTTTCAATGTGTTATGTTCATATTATGTTAATTTGTTCTCTTGGTCATGACCATGGTATCTTGCATTCCCAAGTGTCTCCTCTAGAGGAGAAGAAACCATCTCCAACAACACCAAAGCCTTCACCTCATCCTGTAGAAAAACTCACTCCTCCTGCAGGTAGTTTCTTCTGTTAGTCATTTGTGTTGTTTAAATTCATGTCTGTACTCAGTATTCTCTTTAATTTTGTCTGTTTTGTTTATCTAAGTATCTGTCCTCTCTTTTATTATGTTTGCTTGTTGATCAAACCTTAGCCAGTGTTGTAATCAAGTTGGCGTTCTTGTAGCTAAAGTTTTACCAGTGGAGAAGCCACAGGCTACACCAGTGGAGAAGAAACCCTCTCCACCAGCCACAAAGGCTGAACCTTCTCCTGTAACAGAGAAAGGCTCTCCACCTGAAGGTAACATCTCTTCTGTAATTTTCATTGATGTTGCGCTCTTCTATTGTCTGTTGCTCACTTTCAGCATTTCTTACATGGCTTACAGCTTCAGTCTTCATACCCACAATCAGAACTCTGATTTGAGAATTGCCTTTGCAGTCTAACTCTGTCTATATCTGTCATCCTTTGTTTGTAATCAGCAATCTATTTAGCTATCCAGGAGTTTGTCATTGGTTCTTTCATATACATGAGTCTATTATATTAACAGTATATGTTGAATTGTTGAAGCCAAATAACCTTAAAACTGATGTTTGTAAAACATTTCTTGATGCATCTTGAATACATTTTGCAGTACTCTAGTATACATGCAGTGACAAACTCTATGTTTGATGCTTTTTACTTCACCAAGAAAGAGATTACGTATTAAAGGCCATCAAGTTGAATACCTGTGGAAGTCATTACATTCACTATAAAATATTTTGTGAAGTGAAAAGGAAAGAGAAATGTTTAAAAAAAATAATGCATGCCACACTTCCTCCTCTAACCCAAGTACCTGTCTTTTTTTGATATCTAACAAACTTTACTTGTCTTTGTAACAGGCTCTGCCCTTTTTCCTAACTCTATTTGTATTGTTGTCTATACTAATGTTGAATTCATTCACATTCTTGCAGACAAAGGACCAGTTACAGCACCTGGACCAACTAAAGGTATATCAAATTGCTTCATTATCAAAAAGAAGTAAAATTCTATACATACAGTATTTGCTATATCAGTTATAACTAGAATACAATAGGAAGATATCTTTGACTTTATGTGTGGCGTTTTCATGTTTTATGGATGTGTTGTTATGCATGATTATGTTAATTTATTATGTGTGAGAGTCCTATGCTGTAAAATTCAAATGAGATGTTGAGTTTCCTGTTTGTATGTGAATTTCATATGTCGATGTTATATAAAGCATATTCACTACCTCAACCACAGTGTCACCTAGAAAGCAAATGGGTAAGATTCCTGTTCAGGAGGCAAAAACACCTGAATCACCCATGTTGAAGAGTAGGTTCACCAGAATACCCAACGAGAAGGAACCGGAACCAGAAGTCATCAAGCTGAAGAAGGTTCCAGTGAAACCTGCAGAGCCTGAGAAAGAAGTCAAAACTTATAAATCAGAAGTAACGAGACATTATGATCCAGAATTGACAGTCCATGGACTTCATGATAGAGATAATCGAGAGATAATAACACTTGGAAGAACTGAACGAGTCTCCACTGCAGAGGAAGAGACAGTTCAGTTGGGCCATTTTGAGGAATCTGAAAGGGTTGAAGTTGTACAGAAAATGGAGAAAGCAGGATGGACAAGAACTCCAAAATCACAGAAATACGAGGAACCTGAGCAGCCAAGTTTAGATAAGAAGAAAATAAGTAAATTGCCAAAGGCAGATACTCAGCCAGAATCAGTTAAACTAAAACCATGTGAAAAAATTGTGAAATCAGAGGAAGAACCACAAAAGGTAAAACTGAAAAAGGTGCCAACCAAGCCCAAAGAGCCTGAGAAGGAAGTTGTAATTGATAAAGCAGAAGTGACAAGGCACTGTGATACAGAATTGATAGTTCACAGACTTCATGATAGAGAAGATCAGGAGATAATAACACTTGGAAGAACTGAACGAGTCTTCACTGCAGACGAAGAGGCCTCTGAACTGGGCTATATGGAGGAATCTGATGGGCTGGAAAGAGAAGATGAGAAGACTAGATGGACAAGAACCCCTAAAGAGCTGAAAGCTGAGCAATTGGAACCAGATTTAGCTAAAAAGAAAATTAAGAAATTGCCAAAGGAAGAGGAGGAACAAGAAACAGTGAAACTGAAACCATTTGAAAAAACCCTGAAACCAGAGGCAGCTGAGCCACCAAATTATAAGAAAGAATGTGAGGCAAAGAAAGATACTGAACAAACACCATTCAAGAGAAGTGAGATACCACAGAAAGATCAACCCTCTGCTGCTATAAGACTACAAGATAAACCTACTCCTCCTTCCACAAGTCCTGATACAGTTCCTGATTTTAGTAAAGACCAGGAGATTAAGCAGGTTGACAAAGTACCTAAAGATGAGGAACCGACAGATGCTGACAAGCTGGATACTAAAGCTAAAACCACTTCCCTACCAGGTAAAGAGAAGGAGCAGGTTGTATTGAAGTCTATCACCAAGGTCCCTGATGCTGAAGAAAAGCCAGAAAAATCACCTGAGGAGAAGAAAAAGAAGGCTGTGGATACAAAACCATCCAGCCGAACTCCAAGAGATGAAACTCCTAAAGAGCCCAGGGAACAGCAGCTTAGGAAAGTTGAAAGGACTGCAACACCTGAGAAAGATGTTGAGAAATCTAAGGAGAAAGAGGAGCCAGCTGTTGTTGCCAAAAAGCCCAGTCCTTCAGGAAAGGTAGCCTCAGTCAAGAAAGAAGACACACCACAGAAAAAAACAGAGGAAAAAGGGAAAGAAATACCACAGAAACACACAGAGACCACAAAGAAAGGTGTAGAACAGAAAGAAATGACTTCACCTAGAGTGGGTAAAGAAAAGGAAAAAGAGGAATTAGCCTTGAAGCCTGTGGAGCAGTTCAAGACGTTTGAGCTGAAAAAGACCCCATCACCTAAGGTTGAGAAGCCGAAGCCTAAGGAACTGGAGTCAGTTCCTATTGAGAGAAAACCAAGTGCAGGAAAGGTGAAAAAGCTGCCTAGTGTGGTTTCACCAAAAGACTCTATTGAATCTATAACTCTCAAAAAGGTCCCTAAGAAGCCATCACCAGAAGAGGAGAAGGTTACAGAACCAGCAAAGCCTGGTAAAGGGAAGATTCTTATGGTGAAGGAGGTCTCCCCTAGAGCTGTGCAGATGAGGAAGGTCTCCACCCAGTTGGAGGAGGAGGTGTTTGAAGTTGAATATGAGGCCCAAGTAAAGGAAGGAGAGGAAGAGGAGGAGGCCTGGGGCTGGGAGTTGGTTCCTCCAGATGACTGGGAAGGTGAAGGGGAGGATGGGGCATTGGAGACTCCAGGCATGCCTGGTGGCAAACGAGGTGAGACGAAGGCGGCATTAACTCTCCAGCTGATGACCTAGGAGACCTTTGGTCCCATCTAAAATGACTCATTTAATCCTCATCCAGTCCCCCATCCAGATCAATCATTTGGGCCATCTATCAGTCTATCCATCTACCATCCATGTATCCATGTATCCATTCATCCATCTACCCATCTATCCATTAGCCAGCCAGCCATTGTGATGTTCTCATATTGACCATCTTTTTAACTTCATTTATGTCCTTTGTCCATCCTTGAATGTTATTGTGTGTTCCTCTGCACCAATGTTAAGGTCGTTCAGTAGAACATTTAGTTCTCTAAATCATCTTGTATCCATTTATGTCCCTTGGATCATCTTGTCTCATTAATCATCCATTTGTCAAGATTTCTTTCTGTCTTCATCCTCTTCACTGATTGCAGTATTTGCTATATGTTGACCTTTTCACTTCAATGTGCTTATGGGACATGTATGTTATTTCTTTGAGAATTAGCATGTTTTCTGTCAGCATTGCTGTGCTTACATCTTATCTTGGTTTATGGTGGAATATTTACAACAATAGATAGCTCTTACAGAGAAAACTCATCCTGCTATTTTCTGTCCAGATGGAAAACCAACAGAGGAGCCACCCAAAGGCAGAGGCAAAGGATTTGGGGGTGAGAATACACTCTTAGCTCATGTTTACTAAGCTTATAAAAAATTGTGTGTCATTTGTGGGCAACTTTTCAGTTGTTACCTCTTCATTCTTGCCTCCTTTATAACAATTGTAAGATCTTAAACACCCCACAATCCATGGCTCCTTCTTCACTGCCATCATGATACTTGAAACTAACTTGATGAACTTTTATGCTTGGTATTGCAGCAAGACAAACCCCATCTCCTGGTGATGGTGGCAGGGGCAGAGGCCTGAAGCCTGGGGGAAAAGGCCCATCGCCACCAGAGGAGCCCTTCGGAGGATTCAAGCTCAAAGCTGTCCCTCTGAAGTTTATCAAGAAACTACAAGACATTGTGTTGACAGAGGCTGAGTCTATTGGCTCATCTGCTGTGTTTGAGTGTGAGGTTTCACCATCCACTGCCATAGCTTCATGGATGAAGGATGGCAGCAACCTTCGTGAGAGCCCCAAACACAAATTCACCTCTGATGGCAAAGATCGCAAGCTGCACATTATTGATGTCCAGCTGTCTGACACTGGTGAATACACTTGTGTGGCCAAGAATGCTGGCAAGGAAATATCATGCACAGCCAAGCTCATTGTTGAAGGTAAGTTGATGAGGTTTTTGTCCAACAAAATGCAGCATGGTGGTAATTGTCTTGATAAAAATGCCATAATCTTAGATTTGATATGAATTGACAGCACTTTGTAAATCAGCATTGTTTCAACATTTCAGTAATGCTAAAGGTATATTTTAAATAATGCAGTCTTTCTCACCACTATATCTTTATGTAGAGCTGCCTGTTAAATGGGTAAAAGATTTGGATGAAGAAACCTCATGCATAAAAGGGCAACCTATGTACCTGACCTGTGAGTTGAATAAAGAGAGAGATGTGGTCTGGAAGAGGAATGGTGAGGTCCTGAAGAACAAAGCAGGAAAGTTGTCCATCAATATCATTGGATTGCAACATGCTGTAACTATCCAGAACTCCACTGAGGAGGATTCTGGTGTCTACACATGTGAAGTTGCTGCCAAGGAAGATGTCAAGACTACAACTAATGTCAAAGTGATTGGTAAGCATGAGATGAATAGTCATATTCCAAAGCTTTAAAACTCCTCTTAAGCCTTATTATCTCTGTTGTGCTCAGAAATATTACTATAGATCTAAAGATTATTTGATTTTTCACTCTAAAGAAATCATTAAAGACTGGCTGGTGAAACCACTGAGAGACCAGCATGTGAAACCCAAGGCCAAGGCCATCTTCAAATGTGAGCTCTTCAAGGACACTCCCAACTGGAAGTGGTTGAAGGCAGACAATGAGATTACTCCCTCTGACAAGATTGAGGTTAATAAGGATGGAAAGGATATGACTCTCACCATCAACAACTGTCAGCCTGATGATGTAGCAGAATATACCATTGAGGTTGAGGATCGCAGATACACGGCTAAACTAACTCTTGGAGGTTGGTTTTACACACACACACACACACACACACACACTCAAATCAATATTAGAAATGAATGAGAACTGTGTCCAAAAAGCTGAAAACTTTGAAAGACTGTATATCTGGTATTTTCCCATGATTGGTTTAATGTGCCCTAATCATATTCTTTCCATGCCTCTATAGAGCGTGAGGCTGAGATCCTGAAGCCTCTTTCCAGCGTGGAGGTGGTTGAGAAGGAGGAAGCCAAGTTTGATACTGAGATCTCTGAGGAGGATGTGGCGGGAGAGTGGAAACTCAAGGGCCAGGTCCTGACAAGATCTCCGGTAAGATTTTAAAAAATGTATACTATATATATGAAAATTGCAATTTGTTCACATTTAAGACTTATTTGAAATGTAGCCTTTTTTAACAAGTAAAGTCCTTTTTAGTTTTAAGAAAAATACTCTAGTAACAATATCATTCATCTGTCAATAGTGCAATAGAGGATATTTTCTACATTTGTGTTTCTGCATGTGTTTGTTTTTTTCAGCCTTTGTTTTCTTGATATATGCAAGAGCTAATTATGAGGTTTGAGTCATCACTTAAATGATACGGTCTCTATTTCAGACATGTGACATCAAAGCTGAGGGCAAGAAACGATTCCTCACCATGAAAAATGTTCAGTTGGACCAGGCTGGCGAAGTGTCCTACCAGGCTCTTAACGCTGTCACCAGCGCTATGCTCACAGTCAAAGGTAAGCAGCTGACAGGAATTAACCTTATTTATTTTTATTGTCTATGTCTTGGAAATGGAGATGTTGGAGAATGATAACGGTAAGAATAGTGAAGGATCTGTTTATCTTGTGAATAACTGATCATTATTCACACCTCCCAGAAATTGAAATGGGCTTCACTGTCCCTCTGAAGGACGTTTCTGTGCCTGAAAAGAAACAGGCTAAGTTTGAATGCACCATCACAAAGGATGTGTCTAAGGTCATGTGGTTGAGGGGGTCTGAGATCATCACTGCAGGCCCTAAATATGACATTATTGATGATGGAAAGAAACACATGCTGATCATAAACAGCTGTGAGTTTAATGATGAGGCACAGTATACTATTGAAGTGTTGGGCCAAAAATCGACTGCTCAGCTTACGGTGGAGGGTAAGTATTGGACAAAACCTGCTTAAGTTCCCCATCTTTCTTTTGGGGGTTCTGCATATCAGTTTTCTGTTATGTGTTGATGGGTGTACGGCTTTATAAGTAGCCAATCGCAAAACCTTTTGTGTACTCACCTGATGTATTCCAGGCATGAGGCTCAAATTTGTCCAGCCACTTCAGGACCAAACAGTGAAAGAAGGTAATACCGTACGATTTGAGGTTGAGTTGACTCATGAGAACATACCGGTGGTTTGGTACCGAAATGAAGTCAAACTCCATGTGAGCAGAACAGTGCTCACCTATGTTGATGGAAAGAAACACACTCTAGAAATGAGGATGTTGACTCTAGATGATACCTGCCAGATTAAGGCAGAAGCGAAAGGATTTTACTCCATGGCAAAACTGACAGTCATAGGTAACCAACATCTTTTCCTTGCTTTATTCCCTTTTCTCTCTATTCCTTCCTTCTTTGATGAACAGCTTGTTCTTATGTGAATTTTCTGTGTCGTGTCCAAGGTACATCATGGGAATGTTTTTTTTGTGTTGTATTTCCTACCCATTTTGCTTAAACTAACTGTTTAAGTGTCTTGTGCCTGGCTCCATTCCAGAGGGAGATGCCATCTTCACTGTGAAGCTGCAGGATTACACTGCCACAGAGAAAGACGAGGTTACTCTGGACTGTGAACTCAGTAAGGATGTTCCTGTTATGTGGTATCACAATGAGAAGGAGATCACTGCCTCAAAGATGGTCATCATGAAGTCTGAGGGCACACACAGAGTTCTGATCCTTAAGAAAGTGGAGGATAAAGATAAAGGAAAATACATATGTGATTGTGGAACAGACAAGACCATGGCCAACATCAATATTGAAGGTAAGATTTTAAAAAACATAGATGCTAAAGAAAATAATTATTTACATTATCATGAAAAAAGTAGAATCTCTTGAAACTTTAAAAATGATCCACCAGTGTAGTATATATTCACTTAAAATCTATTAAAATAAGTTTAATAACTCTGAATACAAGCCAAAATCACCAATCTTGTCATCAGAGGTAACTCCTGGAGCATTTCTATTTTTTAACAGTTTGTTTTCCATTTTTCAACCATAGCTCGTGACATCAAGGTGGTTCGCCCCATGTATGGCGTTGAGCTCTTTGATGGAGAGACCGCTCGTTTCGAGGTAGAGATCTCTGAGGATGATGTCCATGGCCAGTGGAAACTTAATGGAGAAGTCCTGAACCCCTCTTCTGTGAGTTCTTCACCAACTGATCAGGAAAACAAATATTTATAAATAACATAATTTCAATGGAGATAATGTTTTGTGATCAAGTCAAGTCAAGTCAAGAACTTTATTTGTCACATACACATACAGGATGTGCAGTGAAATGAAAAGTGGCAATGCTCACGGGATTGTGCAAAAAAACAACAGTAGCAAAAAACAATATTTACAGTAAAAAACGAAGCACACTATTTACAATAGGATCCTTAAAAAATATAAGTCAAAACTCTGAAAT
>OOFE01049677.1:46954-97697 GCA_900323365.1 Monocentris japonica
GACAACACCTCTAGTTCACTGGAGCTCTTCTTTGCCAAAGCCTCAGATTCTGGAGACTATGTCTGTGAAATACAGAATGATGTTGGCTCCACTTCATGCCAGGCAGCACTCTTTGTCAAAGGTTATTATTGGTCTTTATGTTTACCTCAGCTATAATCAACTTCATAGAAAATAAATTTGTCCTCCAGTCACCAATTTGATGGTTATATCTATTGTTTTATTTTGTTCCATAGAGCCTCCTAAGTTCACACTGACCCCTGGCCGTGTGTCTGTGGTTCGTCCTGGTCAGAGTAAAGTGTTTGAGTGCTATGTGACTGGAACTCCTGAGATAGACATCTACTGGTTCAAAGAAGGCTCTGAGATCAGCCCAAGTGATAGATACAAGATGGCCGTCATTAACTCTGTGGCCACTCTGGAGATCAGTGGGGCTGATACCAAAGACAGTGGGCTTTACTACTGTGAAGCTCGTAATGAGGCTGGTAGTGAGAGCTGCAGCATGGAACTCAAAGTCAAAGGTTAGTTGTGTCAGTAGGAATTTTTAAAATATCTAATTTGAAATGCTTTCCCTACCACTGAAAAAACAGGATGGGTCACCTTTTCTATCTGCCATCCTTAAAAGAATTTTATTCGTACTGGAGTTCAGTCTTGAGGAAATTTGAATCACTTTGTTTTCTCTCATCTCAGAACCACCATCATTTGTTAGACAGCTTGCCCCAACTGATGTTGTCAAGGGCTCCAATGCCTGTTTTGAGTGTCAGGTCACCGGGACAGCTCCATTTGAGATAACATGGCACAAAGACATGAAGGAGATCAAACCCAGTGCTAAGCACAACTTCTCCCAGGTCAATGGCACCGTGAGTCTAGACGTGCAGAAATGTGATGCTGTAGATGTGGGTGAATACCAGTGTACGGTTGCTAACGAGGTGGGAAGTTGTACTTGTAAAACTACGCTAAACATCAAAGGTTGGTTTAATTAGAACTATAAATCCAAATTGATTACCAACACATTTTTCATGTCATTACTTGAGGTAATAGCTTACCACTGACATTACTATTTCATTGGTTTATTGATAGAACCGCCTACATTTACCAAGAGGATTGAGAACACTGCCACTGTACTGGGCAAAATGGCAGAGTTTCAGTGCAATGTGAAGGGTTCTCCCACTCTCTCTGTACAATGGCAAAAAGATGAGAACTGGATCTTGGAGGATCCAAAGATTGAAAGGACATTTGAGAACAATGTTGCCACTCTCAGGATTCCTGCCTGTGAGGCAAGTCACAGTGGGAAATACACCTGCCAGGTCGTAAACGAGGCAGGGCAGGACAAGTGCTTTGCTACCCTCACAGTGCAAGGTATTACTAGCTTAACTTATCATCGATAAGGCATCGAATCAGCGTATATATCCATGCTTTTTGAAGAGTCCTATCTTGAAAGTCTTCGTGTAGCAACTTTATGACTCTTTGTTTTGCATTGTAGAGCCCCCTCAGATCACAGAGAAACCTGAGGTGATAAAGGTGACAGTTGGAGACCCAGTCAGTCTGGACTGTAAGGTAACTGGATCTCCTGAGCTCAAAGTGAAATGGATGAAGGATGGCAAGGAGCTGCAGTCCATCAGGCAGCACAAGCTTAGTTTTGAGAACAACATCAGCAGCCTAAAGATTCAGTCTGCCCAGAGAGAGGATGGAGGAGAATATGTTTTTGAGGTGGCTAACCACATCAGCAGCTGCACCTGCAAAGTCAAAATGATCGTATTAGGTTGGTGTTAAAACAAAAAAGAAAATGTCTATATAGATATGTTGAATATTAATCTATTCATTTATGTGGTCCAGAGAGATATGCTGAATATTAATCTAATCATTTTCATTGTTTTTCTGGTAACAGAACAAGTCATTCCCCCAAGCTTCATCAAACCCCTCTCAGAAATGCAGGAGATATTGGGCTCCTTTGTTCAAATCTGTTGCAAAATATCTGGGTCTCTGCCCATCTCTGTGGAATGGCAGAAAGATGGGAGCAAAATCTCTAGTGGTGTAAAACACAAGCTCATTCAGCAGGACAACTCTGTGTCCATTGAAATTGAACAGCTAGAGAGATCTGATGCAGGCTCCTACTCTTGCAAACTGACGAACAAAGCAGGAAGTTGTGAATGCGGTGGATCCCTCAGGGTCAAAGGTTAGCTAATACTCTTCAAGGTCATTGGTCATATAATCCTATAGCAAAACTGGTGGGGATGAAGGTGAGTACCTCTTTAACCTGGTCCATCTTGTTCTCTTCAGAACCTCCCAGCTTTGTTGTTCTGCCTGAGTCCCAGGCTGCTCTGCCCAACACCACTGTGCGCTTCAAAGGCACATTTATAGGAACGGCTCCATTCACCGTCACATGGTTCAAGGATGACACTGAGCTCATGACTGGGCCCACTTGTTTCACAGGACTGGAGGGACTGTCCTGCTTTTTAGAACTCTATTCAGTGGCCGTTGTCCAGAGTGGAGTTTACTCTTGCCAAGTCAGCAATGAAGCTGGCTCTGTACGCTGTAGTGCAGGATTAACAGTCAAAGGTTGGCTTTATATCTTTTAAATAAACTGTTGCTTGGCTGCCTTCATCTCACATCTGCATCACTGGCAAGAAATAGCGACTCTCTGTTGTGAAATTGGGTGTTAACGTTTTCCCAGCTTCACAGCAATTCCATCTTTTTCACTGCACCTTCATCTTTTGTCAGAGCTCTTTCACTGCTACAGCTTCCCCATCAAGAACTCTTTATCTATGTTTGGGTTGCACCTGCTTTTCCACAGCCGTCCTGCCTGTGCTACTAACACATTATTGTCAGCTCATCTCTTCAGCTCACCTTCTGTGTCTCATAGCCATTTGCTACATGCCCAAGACACTTCTAGTAAGCTAACAAGTTTGTATTTTGGCTTTCCAGAACCACCTGAGTTTGTCCTGAAACTCCCTGCCACTAAGTTTGTGAAACAGGGTGAGCCACTCCGCCTGGAATGCAAAGTCAATGGCACAGCTCCTCTGAAAATGATCTGGTACAAAAACGACACTAAGGTCATGGATGGGGGCAACTACAGGACATCATTTGTTGACTCTGTAGCAGTCCTGGAACTGCTCACCACCAGCTTTGATGATGATGGAGTCTACACCTGTGAAGCTCAGAATGATGCTGGCAGTGTCAGCTGCAGCACCACGCTTACCGTTAAAGGTCAGCCTTTCAGTGACTGCAGTCATTTTTATCTCTATTTTTCATTGTGTTTACTGTTCCTGCTCTATCTTTCTGATGCACAGGCTGTTCAATTTGGACTCCAGTGTGCTATTGAGATAGTGATAGTGAAGGAAAGTTTTATGTGCGGCAAAGAGAAATTGCATTGGTTAAGAATTTCAATGTGGCTACTTTGTCCTGTATGCCTCTAAACAGTTTTCCGATCTTTTGTAGACCCACCGTCTTTCGTCAAAGTGCCTCAGCCAGTTGAAGGGCTGAAGGGTAAGGACGCGAGTCTATACTGTGAAATGAGCGGTACAGCTCCGTTCCAGGTCACCTGGTTCAAAGACAGGAAGCCTCTGATGGAGAGCAGGAAGTATAAGATGGTGAGCGAGGGCAGCTCAGCTACACTGCATATTATTGGAATAGAGCCCTCGGATGCCGGCGAATACGAGTGCAAAGTGTCAAACAGTGTAGGAAGTGAAACCTGCCAGACATCAGTTAAACTCAGAGGTCAGTAGAAATGCGATGGTCTCAAATGAAAATCATGAATGTTAGATTTGCGGATTACTTTGTCACCTTGCTGACTTTCCCTTTGCGTTGTTTTTTCCTCTCTTCAGAGCCACCATCGTTTGTGAAGAAACTGTCAAACATGACAGTGATAATGGGAGAGGAGGTGACTCTTGTCGCCACCGTTAAAGGCTCTGAACCCATTACTGTGTCCTGGGTTCAGGACAAGGATCACATTCTCAGGGATGGTGACAACAGGAAAATCACCTTTGAAAACAACCAGGTCGCTCTTAAAGTCTTTAAGGCTGATGCAACCACGGCAGGCAAATACAGCTGCCAACTCAAAAACGATGCTGGCAATGTGGAATGTTTTGCTAACTTGACTGTTCTAGGTTTGTAACCATGTAATTCGCTCTTTCTCTTTCAGTTCTTTGTTTTACCTCTCGTCCAGGTTTTATAAGAACTTTTTCTGCCCTTCTCTCTTGATTTTCAGAACCTGCTAAGATAGTGGATAAGCCTGATGCACTGAGTGTGACGGCAGGTGATATGGCTGCCCTAGAGGTCAAAGTGTGTGGAACCCCAGAGCTTATACCTAAGTGGTTCAAGGATGGTATTGAGCTGGCCTCTGGGAGGAAATACAAAATCTCCTTCTCTAAGATGATCTCTAGCCTGAGGGTCCTCTCAGCTGAGAGGATAGACACTGGAGAATACACATTTGAAGTTAAAAATGAGGTTGGGCATGACCTAAGTAAAATAAACCTCACTGTCCTAGGTTGGTGTCCTCTTCGTACCTGCAGTTTAATGACAGTATAACTATATGTTTATTTGTATTTGTGTTCTATAATGCACTAGTTACTACTACTTTCCCTCCTAAACAGATAAGATCATAGCTCCAACATTCTCAAGGAAATTGAAGGATTGTAATACAGTTGTTGGAAAAGCTGGAGAAATGGAATGCAAAGTGTCGGGCTCCCCGCCTTTCACTGTCTCATGGTACCATGATGGGGAAGAGATACAGAGTGGGCCAAATTATGAGATTGCATTCAGTGACAACAACTGCACACTCAAGGTGCCCACTCTTAAATTGTCTGACTCTGGAATGTATAAATGCAAAGCTGTCAACAAGGCTGGATCCAGTGAAACCAGTGCCTCTTTCATTGTGAAAGGTCAGTAACCATGGAGACTGCATGTTGTGGCTATGGGCCGTATGGTGACTGTTGTTAGTATTATTAGTCACTTGTGTTTTTAGCTGGCGTTGTTAGTGCAATCATGTGGCTCGTAGTAGTGATGTTGTCATGAAACTGGTTTACTGTCACATTCCACCATGTTGAAAGCCCTTAACTTCTATTTGTACCCAGATCCACCCTCTTTTGTGGTGCAGCCACAGGCTGTGGAAGCTATGCCAGGCTCTAGTGTCACATTCTCAGCCATGGTAAAAGGCAGTGCCCCTCTCAAACTGAAGTGGTTCAGAGGAACCAAGGAGATTATGCCTGGAAGGGGCTGTGACATTGTCTTGAAGGATAACCAAGCTATTCTTGAGCTTTCCAATGTGGATAAATCCTATGCTGGAGAATACACATGCCAGATCATTAACGATGCAGGAAAGGAAAGCTGTCCAGTTAACCTGACCGTCAAAGGTTAGTTTAATATGAAACAATAATTTTCCATAATTTCCACTATAGCTAATTTAACTATTTACTCTCCATTCAACATTATGTAGTTCCCCAAACTATAATTTCCCTTTATAATGTCCCTGCTGTAATGTAAACTAACTAATGTCTTTGATTATGTCTCTCAGAGCCAGCATGCTTCTCTAAGAAGCTGAAGGATGTATCGGTTGAGAAAGGAAAACCATTGATTCTAGAGTGCACGTATGCTGGAAGCCCTAAAATCACAGTGAACTGGTACAAAGATGGCCAGCAGATCTTTGCCTCTTATAAGTACAACATCACCACCACTGAGAGCTCCTGTATCTTGGAGTGCCTCAGCACTGACGACAAAGAGGCTGGTGGAAAATACTCTTGTGAAGTGTCCAATGATGCTGGAAAAGACACCTGTGAGGCAACTGTGTCCATTCTAGGTTAGTTTCCCTTGTTTTGTCTGGCAATATATGAATGGATTTTGTTTATACTTAGTTCATTCTGTATGAGCTAACAACTGTAACTATGTAGACTTGATGTATGATTGCTTAAATGGTGTGTTTCTATTGTTTGTTACGTATCTGCTACTGTAGAACCACCCTATTTCATTGAGACTTTGGAACCCATGGAGGTGACTGCAGGAGATGCAGTGTGTCTGAAATGTCAGGTGGCAGGCACACCTGAGATCAAGGTGTCTTGGTTCAAAGCCGACGGCAAAGTGAGGTCCAGTCCCACCTGTAAGTTAGAGTACATTAAAGGTGTAGCTTGTCTGAAGCTGAGTAAGGCCACCAAGGCTGACATCGGGGAATACACCTGCAAGGCAGAGAACCGTATCGGATCGACTTCATCCACCTGCAAGCTCAATGTCCAAGGTGATCATCTGTCAACCTCTCTTACATTTAGACTGATTTGAATCCAAGCCTCCAAACTTCAGCATAGTATTACATCTTCATGTCTGAAAAATTTTCTTCCTCATGATAACCACTCCATCATGCCATCTCCAAACATTATTAATCTGGCCCTAATTGCATTTCGACATTATGATGATGACATTATGATGATGACAGTATGATTCATAGTAATTGCATCACTAACAAGTGCAATCAGCGGACAAGAAACCACTTTAATTTAGACAGGTTTATATTACAAAATTCCAACATTTACAATCTAATTCTAACTACAGTATGGTACTAGCTGATTCCTTAGTCCTTAGTGAGTCATCAGCTAAAATCCTGCTATTCATTGTCAAATTTTCCCTGTTCCAGAGGCTAAAACACCACCGTCCTTCCCTAAGAAAATCACCAGTCTGCAGCAGACTGAAGGCCAGCCAGTCAGGTTTGAGTGCCGTGTAGCTGGTTCCTCGCCCATCGAGGTGTCCTGGCTGAAAGATGGTGAACCTCTGAGAGAGGGAGACGAGTTCTCCATGTTGTACGATGACAACACGGCCGTTCTGCAGATCAGCCGCAGTGAGATGAGGCATTCTGGGGAATACACCTGCATCGCCACCAACAGCGTTGGCACAGCCTCCTGCAGAGCCAAGCTCACTCTTCAAGGTCTGTCTGAGGGATCTAAAAAATACTGCAGGGTGTTTTTCTGGGTGCCAAGACTTTCTAAGGTTACTGGAGGCACAGTTGCCTTTGCTTTTATGATACTATTTTTCAAACAGCGGAGGTTCATTTGGTTAAGACGCACAGCAAGACATGTTTGGGGTTAATGTAATAACTGTCTTGGTTTATTTCAAAAGCACAACAAGATTGTTAATTAAAATATACTTATATTGTCTTTTTTATATAAGAGGCACTAATTTATCTATCTTGTGGGTGATTTCAGACATTGCCATGTGCTTTCCAACAATGTGAGGCTGTGTTATGCCCAACTTTTAAAAAAATGACACCTAAAGGTTTATTATTGTTGTTTCCTCCCACTCTTTTATGGACCCGGCAGAACCAAGATTTGCACCCATCTTTGACAGGAAGTTGTCACCAAAGGAAGTGACAGTTGGTGACAGCATTGAGCTGGAGTGTCACATGACTGGCTCTGCCCCGATTAAAGTCACATGGTCCAAAGACCATAAAGATATCCGCTCAGGGGGCAATTATAAGATGAGCTGTGTGGATGACACTCCCCATCTGACCATTCTGAAAGCAGATAAAGCCGACACGGGGAGATACTTTTGCCATGCTTCTAATGACATGGGGAAGGACTCTTGTTCCTCAGATATCACTGTCAAAGGTATTTGGCCTGGGGGACATTAATGTCAGTGTACCTTCGGGGTTGTTTTGGCCCTGTCTTCTAAAACTGGTGATAATGTTGGTTTGTTCAAGCCTCCTTGTGGGCGTTCTTTGTGTGATGACCCTAATTTCCTCACCTTGCCATAACTCTTTTTTATTTCATTTTCAGAGCGCAAAAACCCTCCTACATTCACCAAAAAGCCCTCAGAGCATATTGAGGACACAGAGGGCAAACTGGTGAAGATTGAGGGTCGTGTTTCTGGCTCCCAGCCTATGACAGTTACCTGGTACAAGGACGATACAGAGATCTACAGCACTGATAAATATGACATCAGCTTTAAGAGCAATGTGGTTGTGCTCTGCATCAGGAGCAGTCAGGTGTCTGACAGTGGCAGGTACTTCTGCGAGGCCTCCAATGAAGCTGGCAAAGCCTCCTGCCAAGTCTCAGTGGGCATTTCTGGTAGGTTTGGTATACAAATTTGACACTGTTTCAGCTAAATTACAGCAGGAATTTATTTGTCTTTGACTCGATGTATTTATGTTGATCCACTTCTCATTAAATGAAACTTGTAAAATTGTTGTTGAAGTGCCACAGTAAAATGCACCACAGGTTAATGGGATTATCGTCTTCTAAGACCTAGAGTTTTGTAACAACAGTGTGTGTCATTCACTTATCTGTTTTACCGTAACAGTTAAACTCACATCCCCAATATTGACATCAACAAATGCCAGTTGGCCACCTTTACACTGAGTGTAAAGTATACTTTACACCTGAGTGTAACCGTCCTACATCCTTCATCCAAAGAACCAACTATTCTCTTTTTCTGCAGAGGCCGAGAAACTTCCAGTTTTTGACGTCCCTCTCAAACCAGTAAATGTGGATGAGGGGGAGAAGCTGAGCCTGAAATGCCATGTCTGTGGTTCTCCTCCTCTGAAGATCCAATGGATGAAGGACAGGAAAGATGTGGCCTCCACTGGCAACACCAGAATCACCTTCTCTGACGGCACAGCCTGCCTGGAGATTAACCAGGCCTCCAGACAGGATGCAGGGGACTACCTCTGCAAGGCCACCAACAACGTCGGCAGTGAATTCTGCAAGGCTAGAGTCAATGTGAAAGGTTCAGTAGAAACAGCACTACTTACTTACTTACACCAACCAATAACTATCTGGTCACAGTAATAACAATTTTAATAACATAATTGCACAGTACTTGACATTTAAATGTGCAATTGCACAATAATCATGGATTAACACTGGTAATACAAATGCTGAATTCTGTTTTTATTTACACAATATTTGCAAATAAACAATTATGTAATTACAAAATATTAGCAAAGTTGAAGTGAAATGCCCTTCTACTGCATTCAGAACCTTAGTGAACAAACTTTGAGTGGTTGCTCTGCTGTGGCTGAATGAACAGCATTTTAATAGTGCACAATGTTGTGTTGCAGAGAAAGCAGGGGCTACCCCACCTCCCACTGGGGCTCCTACAGCTGCTCCTGCTAAGAAACTTGACAACCTGTTCTTTATAGAGGAGCCCAAGACAGCCCATGTCACTGAGAGTAAGTATAGACTAAGAAGAAAAATGAAACACATTAGACTGGTATTTGGATTTTTTTTCATGGGATAGTCACTCACCTGGGCGTTAGAGTTGCCAGGTGAAATTGGATTTCATGGTTTGTTTCTCTGAGTACCCGTGACATGTTACAGTTTGTGTAAAATTCACAGTTTTTAAATGAATGGACATTACATTATCGTTGGCTCTGTGACTTCGATTTCATTTAGCTCTATTGGTGGCTACATTTTGCTAATGCTTCTCTTGCAACTGCTAAAGAGCCAATTAATACATACTGATTTCATCTGAACCATAGACTGCTCAGGTGTTACAATTAGACTCCTGTCTGACTGCTACTTACTTACTTACTTAAGTCTAATATCCTTACAAATGCTATTTTAATTCTATTCTAGAAACACTTTAAAAAACATATTTTGTTTTGCAGAGGGCATTGCCACATTCATCGCCAAGGTTGGAGGTGATCCTATTCCCAATGTGAAATGGATGAAGGGCAAATGGAGGCAGGTCACTCATGGCGGTCGCATCTCCATGGAACAGAAGGGCCAGGAGGCCAAACTGGAGATCAGAGAAGTGACCAAATCTGACTCTGGACAGTACAGATGTGTTGCTTCCAACAAACATGGAGAGATTGAATGTAGCACTGACATGCATGTTGAGGAAAGGAAAGAGTCTGCAGCTCTTGAGGGAGACCTCAGAGCTAAACTGAAGAAGTGAGTTAATATGCTTCTTGAGTGAGAAATGTTTTAGTTATGTTCCACATTTCATGCAATGCTCATACTAATATTTTCACTTAACTATCTGCTTTTCAGACAATACTTTGAACATTTTCATTGTGCCTTTTTAAAATGACAATTTTAAAATGCATGTTTCCTATGGCCTCTATTCAGGACCCCTTCCAAGCAGAAGAGTCCACAGGAAGAGAAGGACATTGATATTGTTGAGTTGCTGAGGAACGTGGACCCCAAAGAGTATGAGAAATATGCCAGAATGTATGGCATCACTGACTACAGAGGCCTGCTGCAGGCCATTGAGCAGCTCAAGAAAGAGAAAGCTGAAGAAAGTGGAAGACCGGTAAACCTTTCTGATAACAATTTGTTTGTTGTGTGAATTAGTGTAGTATTCTGTTAGTTAGTGTTAAACATTGTTGAGTTGTGTTGTTGGTGTGCCACAGGAAGTGGAGCGTGGAGAAAGAGAGTCTGATGAGGACATGGCCAAACTGGTGGCCGACCTGCAGAAGAGAATGGAGCGCACCGAGGTTGGTACCTCTACTGTTGAAAGATTAATCTACTGCATACTGTAAACATGCAAAATCTGTAATTTAATGCCACAACAGAAAAGTACAATGGCACCATTCAGTAGAAACACCCATAGATAATACAAGAAAGTTAAAGTTAGGTTAAGGTTCATTCTAAGCATACCCTTGTCCTCTCATTGTTCCTGTAGCCTGTAACTGTGATGAAAGACATCTCTGACCAGTGCACCTTCACCAACAAGGAGGCTGTTTTTGAGTGTGAGATCAAGATCAACTACCCAGAGATCACCCTGTCTTGGTACAAGGGCACCCAGAAACTGGACAACAGTGATAAGTACGATATCAGCATCACCAGTGACCGCCACCTGCTGAAGATCAAGGATTGCCAGTCCAGAGACCAGGGCAACTACCGTGTTGTCTGTGGGCCACACATCTCTAGCGCCAAGCTCACTGTAATGGGTTAGTATCAGTACAACTATAGCTACACTATACTACTGTACCTGCAATTTAAATCAGCCTTAGGAATTTATAAAAAAAAATGGTTTATCTTGACATGGGCCCAAATTTGTTACATTTTGAATGGTTGTGAAATACACTGGCTTAGTCCATTGGCTTAGGGTCATGATACAAGTTATACATTGGGACACTGTTTGCTATGAATTACAGTAAAATAACCAAACTTGATAGTTTTTGCTGAACATTGAGGATATGTTGTAACATTTAACATAGATATTATATTGAATATGATTGAATATTTAAAGCTTATATTGAACTGTCATTGCTATTGATATAAGTTTTAAATGTCGTCGGTATCATAATTGTTTCCTGTATCTGCATTATGTTTTTCTAATGTTGAAAGCTCTTTGTAGAGGGCACGTCTACTGTAGTCGTCATTTACAGTCATATTCAGTCCTAGAGACCAGAATTTACAGATGCCCTGCCTTGTTTTTCATGTCTTTCAGAGGCAGAGGTTGAGAGGCATCTGCAGGACACATTGGGTAAGGAAGGCCAGTCGTGCACACTGTCTTGTCAGTTGTCTATCCCTAATGTACAAACACAATGGTTTAAAAATGGCAAGAAGTTAGAGATGAAGGGCAGGTACATGTCTGAGGTGAAACACAAGATTCAGAAGCTTCTGATTAAAGACCTGAAACCTGAAGACCAGGGAAGATACACCTGCAGATATGAAAACCTGGAATCCTCAGCTGACCTCTGGGTAGAAGGTTTGTACCCTGGAGCACATCCTAGAACCTTCTAGATGTGGTCGATGTTCCTCCCTTTTACTAACCTCTTTCGACTACCACCATCAAACTGTGAGACTAAGATTTTGATTTGGCCTTCTTTTTTCACCTGCTCTTTCTTCCTGGATGTGTCTTCCTCTGTCTTAACCTTCTTTACGCTTCTCCTGTCCTGGGTGATCTTGCAAACTTTCGCCATCATTTCATTCTTTGTCTTCTTTCATCTGTCTTGACTTAAATCCATCAACCCAAAACCAGCCATCATAACCATCATGAACTCACTATGAACACGTTCCATTCTAACTTTGCCACTCATTGGATGTTTTGTAAATGAAAACTACATTGAAATAATTCATACATTCCAGTTGCAATGACAACACATTTACCATTCACATGTTTATCTGTTTTAGCTGAACAAATTCATTTCACCAAACGCATCCACAACATCGAAGTCAACGAGCGCCAGTCGGCCACATTTGAGTGCGAAGTGTCCTTCGACAATGCCATTGTGTCATGGTACAAAGACACATGGGAACTGAAAGAGAGCCCTAAGTACAACTTCAGAAGCGAGGGCAGAAGACATTTCATGGTTATCAGAAACGTGACCACTGAAGATGAAGGTGTGTAGAGCGCCATCGAACCCCAGTGTCACCCCTCAAAACTTTTTCTTTGGATTTCTCATCAGTGTTTTTATGACTGAGTGTTAAAACGTCTTCATTACTAATCCCATATAGGCGTGTACTCAGTGATTGTGAGGTTGGAGCCCAGAGGAGAGGCTAAGAGCACAGCTGAGCTTTATTTGTCTGGCAAAGGTACAGTTCATAGTCAGACAGCACCTTTCATGCCTCCGTTCAGCATTTGTCTGTTTAGTGTTTAATGTAATATTCACTCTTCCTCTTTTTACAGAAATTGAATTAGCAATGGTACCCATTGGTAAGTATTTCATTTTTTAGCCTCACAACACATTTTAGATTCATCACATTTAAAGAACACATCTCTGAACAATTAACATTGAACAATCTTCTACTAATGTAATATTTTTGTTTCATTAATACTATATATACGCAGTCTATAAATGAATGTTTTCATAATAATGCCTGTATTTTTATAGCAAAAGTTTCTCACAAATAAAGTAAGAAAATTGTCCCTCACACATAAACCAAATTCCATATTCTGTAGATGTCCCAGACTCCTCAGTACAGAGGCCTGAAGTGCCTTCATCAGTTGCGATTCAAGGTAAGACTAGGACCCAATCAGCAGGGCCATCAGTCCATCAATACTGGGTTCAGATGACTTTTATATTCATATACTATAAAAAAAATATATTTAGAGTGAGCTTACTGAAATAAGCAATTGTAGTTTTGATTTATATTTTCATATTGTTCAAATTGAGAGTGCACAGACCTTCAATGAATCAGAGAACTGATTATGGTTAGGCAGTCAGGTCACATGACTATGTAAACTATAACATAGTTCAAGAGGCAAGTTCAGCACTCATTCTGAATTACTTCAAGCCCAGCATCTTATAGGAGATAAGACTGATATCTGTTATATTGAGCTAAACTCAATGACACCAACATGTCTTTTGTCTTTTAAAGAATCTTCTGAATACTATCATTATGAAGAAGAGATGGAACATAGAGGTATATGCTTTCATATTTCTTTTTTTAAATCTTTTTTTAAACCTCCTTCATTCCCATCACGTTCTACAGCAAAAGTAAACTATTTCATCCTTTTATTCTTATAGGATGTACATAATATCAATCTGCCACTTACGGCGAGAAACAGTTGACCATCATACCTTAATTCACCCGTTTATGTGTGGATTTGTAAAACTATGTACACAAAGATCTGCTACAACCACTCACCTTAGTGATACTTAAACTAACCAACATTTAACACAAGGTTTTAAACTAGATATAAAACATAACCATCTCCGTTATTAATAATGGAAATGAATACTATTTTGTCTTCACAAGAATCCACTGAATATTCCTTTCACTATGAAGAAGAGATGGAGCAGAGAGGTACAATGTGTTGTAATTCTTCTTTTTCATACAAGCAAAAATCTCTCCATCACCATCAACCTTCTAAGCAGATATGGGCAAAATAGCAATATTTTGCAAATA
Source organism: Monocentris japonica (assembly GCA_900323365.1). NCBI lineage: Eukaryota > Metazoa > Chordata > Actinopteri > Trachichthyiformes > Monocentridae > Monocentris > Monocentris japonica. The sequence goes on from OOFE01049677.1 coordinate 60,730, forward strand.
TTGGCAAAGTAGTAAATAATTTTCAGATGTTTGAACCAACATGAGGAATGTTTAATTTATATTCCAAATCATATTATTGCCTTCCTTATTAAATCATTCATTATTCCTTCTTAAATCATGTTTGAAACAGTTTCTGAAGGTGAATTTGCCCAAATCTACCTCTAATATCCAGCATAACATCATCCATCATATCTGTCTTATAATTGTTTCGTAATTTCACAGTGATTTTGTAGGTAAAATGTACGTAGGTAGTAGGTTTTAATCAAATTATCATCCATTTTACTGCATTTTCATGTTCTTGTTCATTTGTGTCCATGGTTTAAGGCTTGTGTGCGTTCTTTTTATGCCGTCGTCTTAATTGTCTTCCCCATTTCCTCCCATCTTCCACTTCTATATCAATGTGCACATACTCACTAACTTTGTGTCATGCTGCCATTTCACATTTTGACTGTCATCTTGTCACTCTTGATAATGACAGTCACCTGAACTGTGACAATAGAGAAACAGAATTGACAAGATAATGACTATGTTAAAATGTGAATGTCAGTGTGAGTCTCCATCATTGTGCACCAACTCTTTATCTCATGTCATTGTCTATTGTCACTCTTGATTGTCATCCCTTCAGTTGAGTATCAAAGCTGGACAGAAGAGACTGTAACACAACAGGTGTCCACAACTAAAGGTATCTCTGCAGTTGTAGCTCACATATCTGAAAGAGTAATTCTCTAACACTTCCAGCTTCAACTGAGTTTGTTCTGTTAAGTTGTTTGTCTCGTTCTACCTTCTTTCTTTTTTCTTTTATTTATTCATATATTTATTTATTGGTTCTACCTATGTGTGTGTGTGTGTGTGAGTCACTCTTTGAGATGTACAATATCTTGTCATAACCATGGCTCTTTCTTAATGTGTGTGATTTGTGTCTTCTTTGTGTCATCTACTTTTATGTGTTTATGTGTCCAGAGCCAGATCACAAATCTGTGTCTGGTGTGGTTGTCATTCTTCTTCTTCAGTGTATATTTGTGTTGGCCGTAACCTCTCTCAGTTCCGTAATGTTTCCTGATGGTGCTAAAATGTGCTGATCTTTCTGAATGTGTTTCTTATTGTTCCACCAGTTCCCAGAGTTCCCATTGAGGAGACAGTGGAGACCAAGAAAGTGGCAATGAGAGAGGAAGTCCCAACCAAAGGTACTGCAATGTTTCTGCCTGCCTTGGCTTACTGCTTTGTTCTGGCAAATACACTCGTAATGTTGTTCCTCCATCCTCCACTAAAGTCTCAGACCATTTAGTCCTGTTTTAACTCTGTTGCCTTTTATTGTTCTTGTACCATAGTTAGTAGTCTTGACATGGCCAACACTTATCCTTGGTCTGTGCTCTAAATATTTATTGTTCTTTTTTATTTTGGATAAATGGCTCATTATTTCAGCAGCTACTGTTGTTGCTTTCTTAGCTAAAACAGTGCAAGGCTAACAGATTAAATGTCTTTTAAGTTCCTGAAGCCCAGAGGAAGTCTGAGGAGAAGCCTACACCAACTGTGAAGGAGCCATCACCACCTAAAGGTACCAACATCTCTCTGGTGTTGACTTGTACCTGTTTAATCATTCAAGTGTTTGTATCTAGTGTGATTAAGAGCATTGATATGCACCTTAGTGACTTACCAATTTGGTTTTTACTCCTTTAAAAATGTTCCTTTATATTCAAATGTTGTCTATTTGTGTCTTGTTGATCTACCTCCATGTAAACCTAACATTTTTATGTTACCATAAAGGTTGTAATCATGAAACTGGTGTTATGTTCATTAACTCTGAAAAAGGGCAAAGTCACTTAACTTTACTGAAATTTTCAAGCACCGGAAGCCAAAAAGCCAGTCGAGGAGAAGGTTCCTGCAGTTTCAGTTCCAGAGAAGAAGGAACCTGTTACTCCCAAAGGTAGAGCTGCTCAGCTGTCTGATTTCTGTGTAGCATCTTTCTACTGGACTCTGTCATACATTAATCTTTACTATTTGTTGTTGATATTGTCTGTTTTGTCCACGCATTTTAATATGATGTGGTTTGACTTTGGTACTTTTGTATCTATTCTACATCGACTTTTGTTATTCAGTTCAGTCTTTTGTTATCTTGTTGTTTCCTCTGTTTTCCATCTGTGTTCTATGTTCTTTTATGCTCTTCTATGTTCACCATTATATGGGTATAACTAATTCTGTTTCAGTTGTGTTGATGTGATTGTTGACTTTGAATATGTCTTATAAGAACCAGAGAAGGTTAAGAAGCCTGCAACCAAGCCCTCCGCTGATCCCTCTCCCCCCACAGAGAAACCAGGAGTGATGCCAAAGAAAGGTACTTGATGCTATTCAACCTGTTGTTCTATGTCGTAACTAGTGTCCTCAATAACAGCTTATTTGTGTTGACAACTATGCTGTATTTGACTTCTCACTTCTTGATGATGTCTGTTTTGTATGTCTTAATATTATACCAACTTCAATCTTATTCTCTGTGTACTCTGTAATTGGGGATCTGTATGTTCAATTGTTTTTTTGTGAAATGTGAAATCTATGTAATAGTTTTTCCATTTGTTTTATACTCTTACTGATCAATATGTCTCCCCATCTGTTGCGTCTGTTGTACTGTTGACTTGAGTCTTATTCTTGCTGTTTTGGAAGCTTCTTGATAACCCTTAGATATTGTTGCAGATTTTAGCTAATATTACTGTCTTTGTTACCTGAAGATGAGCCCAAGTGTCAGGTACCAGCAGAGCCTAAAGTTGTGCCTGCAGCTAAGCCTGAACCTGAACTCAAGCCCAAACCTGAAGCAGAAGTTGAACCCAAGCCTAAGACCACACCAACACCCAAAGGAGAACCTGAACCCAAACCTGCTCCAAAGGCAGAGTGGGAGCCAGAAGCCAAGCCAGTGCCGGTGAAGAAGCAAGTGACTCCACCATCCAAAGGTATTTACTGTCTTGTTTAGATGTGTGCTTTGCATTTTGTTGAGTTCTTAAGACTCATAAGTAGCAGCTCTTTTGTTTGTCTAACTGTATTGTTAGTCTGTATGTTTACCTGTCTTGAGTGTTTGTATGGCTTTACTGTGTTTGCATAGCTTCTAACATGGAAGCAAATCTTTTTTACTTGTGTGTTTTTTACCTGTATGTATTTACTTTCTCTACACATATCTAAATCAATATGCATGTTGCTTTAAGTCCCTGAAGAGGCTCCAAAAACAGAGCTGACAAAGGTCAAGCCTGAGCCAGCAGTGGCCAAGCCAAAACCAGGGGTCCGAAAACCAGAGCCAGGAGTACAAAAACCCCAACCAGAGGTCCGTAAACCTGAGCCAACTGTACCGAAACCAGAACCCGCTATCTCTAAACCAGAACCCCCTGTTCCAAAACTTGAAGCAGTACCAATTTCTAAGCCTGAATCAGTGGTGAAAAAAGCTGAACCTGGTGTGACGACACCAGAGCCAGCGGTGTCAAAACCTGAACCTACAAAAGCAAAGCCAGAACCAACACCAACGCCCGCTCCAAAGGAAGCTCCAAAGAAAGGTATATGCTATCTCTTGCCAGAGAGGCAGATTGTTTTCTTCATCTTCTTAACTCTGCCTTCCAACTTTTACTCATCCAGAGTGATTTTTATCTGTGTGCTTGTGTGACTAAGATATTGATGTTTTTTGTGTATTGTTTGCGCTAGCAAACTCCTTAACTCTTTAACCTTTGGAAATCTGGTGACTTTTAATACATCCCTATCTTTATTGTCATTATTGACAATATTTGTATGATACAGTATGCTTGAGTTTGCCTTATCTTTTTGACTGCCATTCCAGCATAGATTGATTTAAGAATATTTAGAATGTATAATCATGATGTGACCAAACACATTTTGTCGACTTTCACTTAAAGCTAATTCTTTCAGCGCAATGACATTACAGTACTACCCATACTCATGTCACCTTGTTTAGTTGTCTTGTGTTGTACTTATGTGTGTCTTTTCTAACATAGACCCACCTAGATTCATAGAAGCTTGATAATTGCATATTTTGCCTTTGTTTGTTAGTCTTTTATATTCACATTTTTTGACAAAAGGCATGTTCTTCATGTGCCAGAAACACCAACAAAGAAGGAAGTGGTTACACCAACTACAGTGCCGCAAAAGGTGGACAGAGAGGAAGTAGCACCTCAAAAGAAACCTATCGCAGCTCAAGGTACCAGAATATTGAAGCTCAGTAGACTGTCAATGATCTCTAATCCCAGTGACCTTGGTAATACGCCACCAAAGCCCTTCCTACTAAAACCTAAAGTCTTAATGTCACATTTCTTCTGTGATGTATTTGTCAATTTTATTGTTTTCTTGATAATGTCTAATGTCTAACATCTGGCATACAGAGTTAGTATGTTGTTAGTGATGGACACTATTGTCAATTGTTGAGTTGTTTTGTCGTAGTTATCTTTTTCCTGTTTTGCACTCGTTAGAGTGTAGCTTTTGTCCATTTGTAACATCCCTCTTACACTTAATTTCTTATATATATAAGACATATAGTAAACTTGAATGGTCCTCTTTAAAGTTCCTGTAGAGGACAAAATACCAGAGCCTCCAAAAGCAGCCAAGAAACCAGAGTCTGTTGTTGCTCCTCCCAAAGAAGAACCCCATAAGAAAGGTATATTAATGTCTACGCTTAGTAGACATGATTCTTTACTAGGTTCTCCTAGAATTCTTCTGTCTTGTGTGTTGTCATCTAAGTCTATTTAAATTTAAATTTTAAACAAGTGGAATTACCTTCTGAAATCACAATGATATGCTGAAATTATGTAATTTTCTTCAATAATACAGATCAACATCAGATAAGAATAACATTACTTTTTACTAAAAATCAACTAAGAGGATGATTTGTGTAAAGTATTCACCACTGTGTATTACTTGTCCTTATTTGTGCGGCAGCACATTTTACCATTCTTTATAGTCAAGTCTGTATGTCTGTGTCTGTGTGTCATACCCTCTTAAAGTGGTGAAGCCCAAACCAAAACTCATACCTGAAGAGGTGCGTGGGAGGAAACCTGAAGTGCCTCAGAAGGTCTCTAATGAAGTACCTGTTCAGTTATCTGAGAGGGTAAAGGAGACAGAACCTGAGAGGGTGCCTGATAAAACACCTGAAAGAGGCCCTGATAAGATGCCTCCTAGAAAAGCTGAGGTGGCCCCTCAGAGGGAAGTGGAAAAGATTCCTAAGAGGGTCCCAGAGAAGATACAGGCACCACAGAGAGTAGTGGAGGAAATTCCGGAGAGGGTGCCTCAGAGAACACCTGAAAAAGTACCTGAGAAGGTTCCAGAAACACTACCAGAGAAAAAAGTATTAGAGAGGGCTCCTGAGAGGAAGCCTGAAAAACCTCAAAAGGTGGCTAAAGAGCTAGTGAGTATTCCTGACAAGAAGCCGGTGGAGGTTGAGGAGTTGGAACCTGAGAGGGTACCCCAGAGAAAACATGGGAAGACAGCTGAGCATCAATGGGTATCTGAGAAAAAAAAAGAGAGGATCTCTGAGAGGGCTGCAGAGAAAACAGTCCCTACAAAGGCCCCTGATAAAACACTTGAGAAGGTGCCTCAGAAGATGCCTGAAGCTAAACCTAAAAGGGAGGTAGAGGAAGCTTTTCCTAAAGGTATTCTTGAGGCAAGCCTCAACTCTTTGCTACACAATTCTTTGTATCTTCTTTATGTGTGTTGTTTAGCATTGGCAACAGTCCATTTCTAGCAGTGATTCATGTGCCATATAGAGTATATTATGCATTTTGTAGAATGTGAATAAGAAGAAGATTAAGAAGATTAATAAGAAGATTAATATATGCTAGATATTAGATTAGATACAGATTAGTGTATTGCTGAGTATTCATAGCAGTGTTCCCTGAACAAGGGGTAATCTAATATAATCTGAACTACTGCCACCTCTTCAAAAGGTATAGTGTTAGCTTACATCCCTGTTTTTGTGGTCTGTTGTGCCTTGCATTATTTTTTGTATGTTGGTTATTTTGTATTTTTGTATGTTTGTTAACTGTCTAAATTCTCTATCATCATTATTATTACATTATTAATTCTTTAAAGAGCTAGATGCTAAGAAGATTCTGCCTGCTACTCTCTCTCCTGATACAGAGGTTGAGCAAGAGAAAAAAGCCTCTCCACCAGAAAAAGGTACTGACCAGCTCAAAACATGAAGTACTTTTACTTCATCATGATCTTAATCCATGATGATAATACACAACAGGTGGATTATCTACTCCAGCATTAGTCTCTTTTCTCTGTGTTGTCTCTTTTAACCCCAATGCTTGTCTTTGTGTTGTGTTTTGTTATCATCTCTTGGTACTGCCAAATGGTGCCTTCTCTTCAACACATCTTTACTCTTCAAGTGACTACCAGTCTTGTCAAGATAGAGCAAAGGACAGGAGCTCAGAAGATACAGGAAGTTTATTATGTGACGGAGAAAGCCTCTCCCACAGAGGAGGTCTGGGAACATGAAGAGGTGGTGGAAGAATACGCTAAAGTGTCTTATGAGGATGAAGCGGTGCTTGTGGGCAAGAGTATTATATCATTGTCAGATATAGACATTTTAAGTACAACAGAAAAGCCTAGCCAAAGAGATGAGCATTCTAAAGGTGAAATGTCTGTTACTGATGCTTTAAAGAGGAAAGATACAAGCATAGCTAAACGTAAAATTATCCAAAAAACAAAGGAGACTGTTATTTTAAAGGAAAGTGAATCTAACGAAGGAAGGAAAGTTATTACAGTGCAAGATAAACCTACCAAACCAAAAGCTCAATCTGAAGAGGGTTTTTTTGTCAGGGAAATCGATTCTCCAACCGAGGAAATTATAGATGAGAGGAAAGATAGTATATCAATAAGAAATTTGTCAAACATAAAAGAGGTTCCTAAACAGGAAGCTACTGTAACATTCAAAAGGAGCAGAGAGGTAACTATCAAAACAAATATTGTTCCTGATAGACTGCATATAACAGAAATTGAAGATCTGTCTATCAAGACAGAGACTGACGGTACATCACAACATCCTCAGAAAACAGATAAAATCACTACAGAGAGTCTAGTAATCCCAACTAAAGTGTCTGAGAGTAAACAGGAGATTCCTGATGACACAGAAGATAAGCCTAAAAGAGACGAAGAAAACTCATATTTAGTTGAGAGAATCAAAGAATCAAAGAAACAAGAAAGTGTAAAAGATAAGCACAAAGGGATTTCCTCAAAAGAGAAAATGATAGCCAGGGAACCAATTAGACAAGAACCAACAGAAAGAAAGGATATGACTACTGAACTAGAAAAGGCATATGAAGAACTTTGGGTTGAGGAAGACATTGATATACCAAAGAGAGAACAGGACTTAAATACTGGGGAAAATACTTTATCTGAAGAAATACAGTTTGTGAAAGTAAAGGATGTTCCATCAAAGAAAGACATAGAAAAGGGCAAACCTCCCCAAATTATTAGTGTAAAAGAGACAAAACAAACTCAACAGGTGGAAAGTGAAGGAAAGACTTCAATGACACCTTTGACACAGGTGACATATGAGGAATCATTCATAGATCATGATGTGGAGATTATATCAGATACTCCAGAAGATACACCAGAAGTCACAGTTAAAGACAAAGCTAGCAAAGTAATTCCCACCAAAGTGAAAATGGTAGACAAGGAACCAACCAGACAGGAGCAGAAGGAAGAATCAACGATTCCTGACTCCAAAAAAGGTGAAATTAGCGTGCCAGAAAGAATTTCACCAAAGAAACATGACACTCCTAAAAAGAAAGGAGAGGAAAGGCCTAAATCTATTGAAATAATTGATACAGCGCAGGAGATAAAGACAGTGAATGTTGCTGTAAAAGCCAAACCTGCAACAATGGTGACTTCCAAATCCAAGACTGAAGCTGTCAGTAAGAAAACGTTAATACAGGAGACCATGTTAAGAAAAGAGTCAGTAACAGACATTGAACTCAAGCCAAAAGTGATTGAACAAGAGATTGAATATGAATCAGCTGCAGCAGAAATGTACCCAGAACATGCAGACACTACCATTAGGAAATGGGAATCAGATACTGAAGAATCCTTTATGGAATCTCCTCAATCATCCATTGAAAAACAATCCAAAGAAGTCCCTCTTCAGAGAGTTCATACCATACAGAGAAAAGAAGAAGCTCATGTAATTGAGGACACAGATGAAACAAAACCGTTCCCTTCAATACCAGATGAGAAGAAAAGGGTTTCCCCTAAAGCATCTTCCAGAGGTATCGAGAGAAAGTCTTACATCTCATCATTTGATTCTTCTTCATTTTCATCTTCATCTGAAAAATGTAACCATTTTCATATCACTCATTTTTTGGGTACAAACTTTATTCTTACTAATTCTGAGGAGCTGTGGAACCTTGATGGACAATCATTTTGTCCTTAGTCCATGATCACACCCATTAACATGTCTCTTGCTTTCTGCTCATTATCAGTGTAAATCAACCTACAGAGGGGTTTCATACTTTCTTTGTCATTTGTCAGTTTGTCATTTTTGTGTCTATTCCCATTCACATTGCTGTTTTAACATTTAGTTTTTGTCTATCTGTGAAAGTCAAGCTTTTTATCTTTTGTATATTCACTACCTTGAGTTAAAAAATACTGATTGTTCTTTAAAGAATCAGAAGCCAAGGCCAAGAAGATTCCCAAGACAGTTCCTGCTGCTCCATCTTCTGAAATAGAGGTTGAGGCACTGATAAAAGGAACAAGACCTGAAAGAGGTACCACAGCACATAAGTGTTCAAAGCCCAGTATGTTCACCAGTATACTATCTTCCTCCATGATGATAATACACTACAGGTATCTGTTTGTTATATCTTCTCTGTTATCTGTTTGTTTTCTCTTTTAACCCCAATGTTTGTGTTTTGTTTGTCCTAATCTCTTGGCACTGTCAAATGGTGCTTTCTCTTCGTGCCTCTTAAATCTTCAATCGTCAAGTGACTACCAGTCTTTTCAGGATAGATCACAGAATGGGAACTGAGACGATACAGGAAATGTATCATGTAACAGAGAATGTTTCTCCTACAGAAGAGGTCTTGGAACATGAAGAGATGGTTGAAGAATACGCTAAAGTGTCTTATGAGGATGAAGAGGAAATTGTGGGCAAGAGTATTATATCATTGTCACAAGGAGACATTTTAAGTACAACAGAAGAACCCGACCAAAGGGATGAAATGTCTGAAACAAGGAGTGAGATATCTGTTACTGATGTTTCAAAGAGAAGGGGCTCTAGGCAACTAAAGCGTAGAATCATCCCAAAATCAAAAGAAAAGGTTCTCTTTGGAGAAAGTGAATCTAAAAAACAAGTCACTGCACTGCAGGATAAACCTATCAAACAAAAAGCTCAGTTCGAAGGGTTTTTTGTCAGGAAGACTGATTCTCCAACAGAGGGCATTATTAATGAGAGTAAAGATAGTGTATATGCAAGACAATCATCAGACATTAAAGAGGTTCCTCAACAACATGAGAAAACAAGTGTAAATATCAGTAGGAAAGCTGAGAGTAAAGACATATCAATCAAAGCAAAAGTGTCTCCTGACCAACAACAGGTGATAGATTCTGAAGAAGTGACTATTGAGAAAGAGGCTTGCAGAAAACTAGCACAACCTCAGAAAAAGGATGATGTCATCACACAGGGACTTGAATACAAACCTAAACTAACTGTCAGAAAATCTGAGATGTCCAAGAAGACAGACAGTAAGCCTTCAAAAAAAGTATCTCGCCAGAAGACTGTAAAGCATATTGAGCAGAAAGAGAAACCTGTTGAGGCTTTTCTTGGGGTAGAACCAGAGAGGGTAGAGACAGAAAATATTGAAACTGCTTCAGGAAAACAAGAAACTAATTCTTCAGAACCCATTACTCCAATAGCAGTGGTATCTTTAAAAGACAGAATACTTGAATCACCTGAAGCCGTCGAAAAACCATATGTCGTTGAGGACATCCACTCAAAGACACAAGCAACTGTAAAACACAAGCCTGCCAAAGTGATTCCCTTAAAACAGAAAAAGATAGATAAGGAACCCGTCAGACAAGAGCAAATAGAGAGAAAAGATTCAGAAAAGAACACCCCTGGCAGAAAGGTAGCATATGAAGACTCATATCATACACCCTCTATTCCTAAAATAAATTCACAATCCAATGAAAGTGAATTTCCTACTGCAGAGGAGAAACATTTGGTAGATGTATCACCAAAGGAAGAGGTTTCACTCAAAGAGAGGGAAAATGTGTTAGATAAAACAGATAAGCCTAATAATACAGTTGAGGAAATTCTGTCAGCAAAGGTTGAGGATATTCCAAAGAAAGGTGGAGCAAATGGCAAAACTGCCCAAGTAATTACTTCAAAAAAGAAAACAGACAAGGAGCCAACTATAAAGGAGCAAATTGAGAAAAAACGCTCAATGACTCATGTATCAGAAGTCACAGATAAAGAATCGTTGGAGCAAGACACTCCTGAAAAGTACACAAGAACTGATAAAGCCGTCAGAGAGAGTGTGGGAGTAAAAGATGAATTAGAAAAATCATGGGATGTTTTTGAAAAGAAAGTACAATCACCAAAAGAAAAAGGACAGACCTCATTGGAAACCACACAGGAACTAACTGAAAGAAAGACCTCAGTTACTCCTGTGATACACATAGGATTATTGACAGCGCGAGACACCCCTGAGAAATATGATATAACTGAAGAAATTGTTCGAGACAGCACAACACGAAAAGATGAAATTATTTCAGAGGACATGAAAATAGTTCCCCAGAAAGTGAGAGGACAGATGGCAGTTAAAACTGAAGAGATTACAGCTGAAGATAAAGCTGCTACAGTTACTTCCATTGAAGAGATAAAAACAATATCGGAACAAATTGAAAGAACAACATTACCTACTTCTGTGATGGAGGTAACACACACACAATTATTAATAGAGCAAGATGCCCCTGAGAAACATAGTAGAACTAAAGAAAGTGCAAGAGAGGAAGAGTATAACTCACAAAATGTGTATCCAAAGAAAGAAGTAGCCCTAAAGGAAAGAGGGCAGAAGTTATCCAAAACTGAAGAGATTGCATTTGAAGAAGTCCAGTCAAAGTTAATCACAATTAAAGATAATACTGCCAATGTTACTTTCATTGAAGGGAAAACACATATTAGACAGGAGGCTTTAGTTGCACCTGTGATGGAGGTAACATCTAAAAAATCACTCATAGTTGAGGATACTCCTAAAACTGAAACGACTGTCATAGAGTGTGCAAAAAGAAATGAGGAAATTATATCCAAAGCCACTTCTCAAAAGAAACAGACATTAGATAAAACTGAAGATATTACTGTTCAAGAAGTCCAGTTAAAGGTTGCCGGAATTAAGGACAAAACTGCTCAAGTTGCTCTCACTGAAAGGAAGGAAACAAGACAGCCCATTGAAAGAAAGCCTTCTGTTATTCCTGTGATGGAGTCATTGATAGAGCAAGATGCCTCCAAGGAATATAGTACAACTGAAGAAACTGTTAAAATTAAAGAGAAGCCAGAATCCATTTTTCAAAAGAAAGAAGTAGCCCAAAAAGAGAGACAGCTGAAGTTAGCCAAAACTTCAGCAATTACAGTTGAAGAGGTCCAGTCAAAGGTAGTCACAGTGAAAGATGAAACTTCTAAGGTTACTTCCATTGAAGAGCAGAAACCAACAAAACAGGGACAATATGAAAGAATGCCTTCAATTACACCTTTAATTGAAGTAAGTAAAGAATCATTCATAGGAGGAGATACTCCAGAAAAATGTGCTAAAAAAGAAAAAACTGCCACAGACACCAAAAGAAAAGAGGAAATTAAATCTGAAAGCATTTCTGCAAAGAAAATAATAGCTCCAACAGAGAGTACACAGATGTCATCTGAAACTGAGATTGAAGTTAAAGAAGTCCAGTCTAAGACAGGCACAGTTGAAGACACACTTGTTAAAGTTGAAGGGAGGAATCCAACAAAACAGGAACAAATAGTAAGAAAGCCCTCAGTTACACCTGTGATTGAGGTAACAGCTAAAGAATCATTAATTGTGCAAGATACTCCAGATGTATATGCTAAAACTAAAAAATCTGTCAGAGACAGCACAGGAAGAAAAGAACAAGTTAAGATAGAAGGCATTTCTGCAAAGAAAGCAATATGTCCAACAGATAGAACACAGATGTCATCTGAAACTGAGGAGATTCAAATTGAACACATCCAGTCAAAAACAGTCACAGCTAAAGACAAACCTGCTAAAGCTGCTCCTGTTGAAGGGAGAAAACCAACAAAACAGAAACAAACTGAACAAAAATTGTCACTTGCAGCTGTGACACAAGCAGCATCTAAAGAATCACTGAGAGAGCACTATATTCCAGAGAAAGGACAGAAGCAAGCACAGATTACTGTTGAATCCATCCAATCAAATGATGAAATGAAAACCATAGTTACAGACAAACATTCCAAACTAAGACTTATTGAAGAGATAAAACCAAGACAGCAACACACTGAAAAAAAGGCATCAGTTACACCTGTGATAGAGTTAGTCAGAACCTCCGAGATCACAATTGAAGACATCCAGTCAAATGTAGTCACAATTAAAGATAAAAGTTCCAAAATTAGTCCCGTAGAAGAGACGGTACCAACAAAACAGGAACAAATTGAAAGAAAGGCTTCAGTTAAACCTGTGATGGAGGAAACCTCTAAAGAATGGATAGTGGAAGATGCTCTGAAAAAATATGCTAAAATCAAAGACATTGTCAGAGACCATACACCAGCCAATGAAGAAATTCATGCGGCAAAGGGCATTTCTCCAATTAAATTAGAAACTCCAAAAGACACAAAGCAGAAATTTGCCTTACCGAAAGAGATTGCAGTTGAAGAAGTCCAGTCCAAGACCGTCATAGTTAAAGATGTATTTGGCAGTGTTACTCCCATTGAAGTGACACAAACAAAACAGGACCAAATTGAAAGAAAGGCTTCAGTGGCACCTGTGATGGAGGTTGCATATGAAAAATCATTGGTAGTGAAAGATGGAGACATTATATTAGATACTGCACAAAAAATCAAAGAAATTGTCAGAGACAGTGCAATACAAAAAGAGGAAATTAAGTCAGAAACTAAAACAGAAGATGTTAAAGTTAACGAAGTACAGTCAAAGAGAGTCACATTTAATGACAAAACTCTCAAAGTTATTCCCATTGAAGGAATGAAAATAATACAGGAACAAATGGGAAGAAAGGCCACAGTTACTCATATGTTGGAGGTACCAGCTAAAGCATCATTAGTAGGGCAAGAAGCTTTACAAATGGTACAGAAGTCAGCTAAACCTGAAGAAATTATACTTGAAAAATTCCAGTCAAAAACAATGACAGTTAAAGACAAATTCATCAAAGTGACTTCCAAAAAAGAAAATACTTCAGAGATGAAAACAACTGAACAGGAACAAATAGAAAGAAACATTTTGGTGACACCAATTGAAGAGGTGTCTCCAAAGAAATACACTAAAAGTGAAAAAAATGTCATCGCAATAATAAAAGATGAAATTATGTCAGAGGTCATGACTACAAAGACAGACATCAAACCTGCAACAATACTCACTCCAAAGTCAAAGGCTGATGTTATTGATATAAAGCTTAGATATGAGCCCCCAAGCGAACCCTCAGTAACAGAACCCAAAGTAACCAAACCCAAGGTGATTGAGAAAATGACTGAGTACAAAACAGACACTTTCAAAATGTATCCTGAATTTGTGGAAGATGCCACCAGGAAATGGGAATCAGAGGTTGAACAATCTTGCCTGGAAGTCGCTACAAACAAATGCTACAGACATGTCCCTCCTCAAGGAGTTGATACCATATGCATAAAGGAGGGAGAAGCACATGTGTTTCAGTCCATGGTAGAAACCAGGGCATTGCCCTTACAACCAGAAGGAATGGAGATCGTCTCCCTCCATGCATCTTCCAGAGGTACAGAGGGAAAATGTTATGTGTCACCAAACACGTTTTTCATCAGAGCACCAAACATCCTCCTCCACCTCTTCGTTATCCTCTCAAGGATTTATCAGTTTCATACCTCTTTGTCGTCGTCATCATCATCATCTCAAGAGGTTATTCATTTCATATCACCCATTTTGTTTGGGCACAAACTACTGTATATTCTTGCTCATTGTGAAGAACCCTCATTGTGACCTCATGCTGTCGAATGAGACAGTCTCTTCTTTTCATCTTATTATTGGTTGATATCTAAACCATCCCACATCGTGGTGGGTTTCATGTTGCTGTATGTTGAATCTTCTCATTATTTTTGTAATGCTGTGTCTTTGTGTCCATCGTGTGCCATTGTACCTGTGTGTGTAGAAAACATTTCTTGCAAGAAGCCATTTCTCAAAAAAAAAGGATAATACTGGGAGTATTACCTTAATCTCTTAAGTCCTCATACTAAGTCTTCAAATCTGTCTTTGTTTTCATTTTGCATCAATCTTAGTGTGATTCTGACTGTGGTATGATTTTATTCCAAGTTCCTCTGAAGCAGAAGGAGTCGCCGCCACAAGCCAAAGAGCCGCTGGTAAAGACAGCCAGTCCACAGGAAGGTAGTCATCTGTTTCTTTTAATTGTTTTCAGTGTTTATATGTGTTGTCTGTGTGCTTTTTAAAGGCATTCATAAATGAATGTCGTTCTTGAGCAAAGCCATTGAAAAGACCAAGCCTACTATCAGAGTGCATGAACAGAAAGAAAAGAAAACAAGTCAGGTAGTTTCTTAATGTTTACAGTGATATGAACACAGAACAACCAACTATCTTTTTGATATTAAGATTAGAATGTAGTGTTTTTGTTTGTGGCACTTTCTGTTGAATTCCCTGTATACCTTGTACTTGAAGTGAGCAAACGGCAGGCTGCTGTCAAAGTTCAAGAAGAAACCAAAAGGCCTGAAGTCACTGATAAAGCTAAGAAGGTGGAGAAGAAAATTACTCCACAAGAGGAAACCAAGCCAGGTATCAAGATGATAATTTACAGTTAACTACTCAACTAGTTAACTACTTAACATCTTGCTAATGCTTAGCATGACAATGTGTTCTTAATTCTAAACCTAAGAATACATTGTCTCTGTGTCAGGTACTTCAATTTAATATTTTAATATTTTTTATACTTGAAGTGACCAAGCCACAGCCTGTCTTGAAGGCTGAAGAGCCAACCAAGACATATGAAGATGAAGACAAACTCATTGTGGTAGAAGAGATAGCTCCCGAGACAGGTACCCAGAGAAGGACTGTAAAGGAAATATCTTCTTGTTTGGAGTTTTCAGTCCTCTCATCTTATCCATTCAAACACATGCTCTTTGCTTTTATTTCACTGAATGTTCACTATCTTTCATGAAAACCACCCTGTCTGTTTTAAATTGTATGTCTTTACTGCATTGCTTTATTTGCTTGTTGGCCTATCTTAGCCAGGTATGATTTGGGGCAGCAATACAGGACCTTGCTGTTATATTGCATTGTCTTTTCATGTTGTCTGACCTGTCCTTGCGTAATTCTGTATTCACTGTACTTTGAATGAAACCAACAGGAGCATGCACCATTTCTCCTTGGACACAAAATAACTTGATTCCATCACTTGTCTTTAGCACTCACTGATTGTGATTGAAACCAGTGATTAAAGTAATGACCATTGCCATTATCTAGATTCATGATACTAAATAATGTGATACTGAGCTGTATTTGGTTGCATCTCAGTCACGTGTCATCCACATACTTCTGGATGTTTGATGACAAATTCTTACAGTTTATGTAAGGACCTTCCATTTTCAGTCACTGAAATTATTATACAATACTAATTAAAGGGTCCAATTAACAACTCTGAATTATACCTCTGTACTAGATGAAACCAAGGGACCTGTCCAAGCACCAGGAGGAGTCAAGAAAGGTAGGAGCACTGATTGCCACTTACATTACACCTTCATTAAACATACAGCACATTACACAATGTTTTAGGTGAGTAGAAATAAAATAAAATTGATGACTTGATCACTAGCCTATACTTGCCTGTATGTCTGTTTTGTTTTGTGATTCTGTGATCTTAAGCTGTTGTGGCCTTTATGTTTAACCCAGTGGGCATAAAATGTTTTTAATTGTTGTTTATGTATTCTGTTTATTATGTATGTGTATTTAATTTGTTTGAAATGTGTTATTTGTAATATGTGTTAAACTTCAATGTGTAATGTCAAACCTTTGCTGCTTCAGAAATGGTTCTGCACAAAAAAGGTAAAGTTCAAGTGGAAGAGGATGGCACATTTGAGATTCCCACCTTGAGGAAAACAACCAGAATTATCAAGGAAACTGAAGAGGAACAAGAAGTTATCAAACTGAAGAAGATTCCATCAATTCCATCGAAAGAGGTTGAAGAAGAAGGCAAACCTCAAAAGGTCACCAAGACCGCTGTCTTTGATGTTGAAGAGATGGTGTATGAGGAAGAGGCTGTTGAGCTGTCAGTAGCCACCAGGAGACCTGTGGAGGAGAGGAAACCTAGAGAGAAAACAGCTGTGGACAAAAAGTCAGAAATTAAAAAGCCTAAAGAGGTGGTACCAAAAGACTCTGCCAAAGACTCATGGACCCCACAGAAAAGCACACCTAAAGATGAGAAGCCTGAGGATAAGATTTCTCTGAAGAAAACTCCCAAGGCAGCAAAGGAGGAGGAACCTGCCCCACCTAGTGCAGCATTGAAGAAGGTGAAAAAATTGCCGTCAGATGAACCAGAACAAGAAATAGTGAAACTGAAACCATTTGAGAAGCCTGCCAAGCCAGCAGAGGAGCTAGAGAAAGATAAGAAGGACAGGCCCGAGAAGGATACTGTGCCTTTTAAGAAGGGAGAAAGGCTCCCTAGAGCGAAGGAGACCAAAGAGCCTCCTAAGAAACACGAAAAAGCTCCTGCAGAGGAAAAGGAGCCACTGGCCAAGGTGCTGAAAACAGTAGATAAAAAGAAAACTCCAGATGAAGAGTCGGAAGAGGAAAAAACACCAACCAAAGTGAAGAGAATCCCAACACAGGAACATAAGGTGGAAAGCATCAAACTGAAGCCCTCCAGACCATCCAAAGATGCTGAAGAGCCTGAGAGGAAGAAAACATTAGAAGAGAAAGAGAAGCCCACAGATGACCAACGACCTAGTCATATGAGTAGAGATGAAATTGGAAGAGAACGAGAGCCTGAGGCCAAGACAACCGAGCCACCTGAAGCTCCTGAGGAAAAGCCTGAGAAGGTGACAGAGGCTGAGCCAGCTCCTGTGGAGAAGACAGTGTTTCCTAAGCCAGTTCCTGTTAAGAAACCTGAGAAGATTCCTGAGGAGGTCAAGCCATTGCAGCTGAAGAAGGGAGTCACTCCAAAGGAGAAAGAGGAGAAGGAAGTAACCTTGAAATCTGTGGAGCACATAAAGAAAGTTGAGCTGAAAAAGACCCCATCACCTAAAGTTGAGAAGCCAAAGCCTAAAGAATTGGAATTAATCCCCATTGAGAGGAAGCCAAGTGCTGAAAAAGTCAAAACGATTCCCAAAACAGTTTCACCAAAAGACTCAATTGAAGCTGTAAGTCTCAAAAAGGTCCCTAAGAAGCCATCACCAGAGGAGGAGAAGGCTGCAGAACCAGCAAAACCTGGTAAAGGGAAGGTTCCCATGGTGAAGGAGGTCTCTCCTGGAGCTGTACAGATGAGAAAGGTCTCCACCCAGCTGGAGGAGGAGGTGTTTGAAGAGGAATATGAGGCAGAGGAGCAGGCAGAGCAGGCAGAGCAGGAGGAGGACGAGGCCTGGGGTTGGGAGCTGGTTCCTCGGGAGAGTTATGGCTTAGAGGACTGGGAAGTTGAAGGAGAGGAAGGTGCTCTGGAAGCTTCAGGGGTGACCAGGAGAGGTGAGATGGTGGCTGCCCCAACTGATCAGGGGACGAGCAAGAAAACCCTCCCTTCATCCCCTGAATAATCTCAACCCATTCCCACCCTAATGTCTCCATCTCAATGGTGTTGACGTCATCATATTTTATGTGCGATATAATGTGGGCCATCTTTTTGCTGTATTGATGTTAATCATCATTTTGTGTATCATCTTGTCGGAAATTTCTATCATGTCATTTTTCTATCTGTCATTTCCATATCATGTAATTTCTGTCAGTTCAACACCATGTGTTTTCATCAATCATTCCATCATTCCATTTCTGTTAAACGTGCCATCTCTTCATAATGTCAGAGCTTCATCATTGTAATGTTGTAATTCTTCAGTATTCCTTGCTGTCTGTATTGTCAAGGACCCATTGCTTTCATTCACCCACATTATTTCTTATTTCTCATCACTTCATATTCACTGTCCTCTGGAGTCCTTACATTTTCCCCTGATATTGGAGTGTATATTAAAACGTTAACAAGCAAGTATGTTGTGTACAGGCTATTCATTTTAACTGTTTTTGAACAGAGGGACAACCAGCGGAAGAAGCAGGAAGAGGTAGAGGAAGAGGGCTGAAAGGTAAGAATGGCTGCTTCTAACATAAAGACAAATAAGTATTTAGAACAAAGAACAATATGATTTGTGTCCATGTAAGATTTTCAGATTTTCTACATCCTTATCTTGTCATCAAAGCTTGTATATGATGGAGGTATGGCCAGTCGCAGAGGACCTTTTAAACACAAATTGTTTGTCCTTAATCTGTTTTTTAGCCAAGCAGACCCCATCTCCTGGTGAAGGCAGGGGCAGGGGCCTGAAGCCTGGGGGAAAAGGCCCATCGCCACCAGAGGAGCCCTTTGGAGGATTCAAGCTCAAAGCTGTCCCTCTGAAGTTTATCAAGAAACTACAGGACATTGTGTTGAAGGAGGCTGAGTCTATTGGCTCATCTGCTGTGTTTGAGTGTGAGGTTTCACCTTCCACTGCCATAACTTCATGGATGAAGGATGGCAGCAACCTTCGTGAGAGCCCCAAACACAAATTCACCTCTGATGGCAAAGATCGCAAGCTGCACATTATTGATGTCCAGCTGTCTGACACTGGTGAATACACTTGTGTGGCCAAGAATGCTGGCAAGGAAATATCATGCAAAGCCAAGCTCATTGTTGAAGGTATTTATTTGATCTTTTTTCTGTCTTGAAAAAATATGCAATGTAATGTATTTTAAAAGCCTGCTTTTAAGTCCACATATTTAACTCTTATATTGTAAAACATTGTCAAAAGTTAATTGTAACTTTTACAAAACTTTCTAGTAGTCATAAAACATTGTGATCCTATTTAAGCCTTCAGCAATGTCAGATTGCTCATTCTGTTATTTATGATCGTCTCACAGAACTGCCTGTGAAATGGATCAAGGAGCTGGAGGAGGAGACTTCAGCTCTCAAGGGTCAACCTATGTACATGACCTGTGAGTTGAATAAAGAGAGAGATGTGGTCTGGAAGAGGAATGGGGAGGTCCTGAAGAAAAAGGCTGGCAAGGTTCAAATCAATATCATTGGAATGCAACATGCTGTGACCATCCAGAACTCCACCGAAGACGACACTGGTGTCTACACATGTGAAGTGGCTGGCCAGGAAGATGTCAAGACTACGACCAACGTCAAAGTGATTGGTAAGCAGCTCTACACTGTAACATACAGTCTCCTGTAACAGGTTTTAGACCACGTGTCACAAAAACTCTTCATTGAAAGCATTTAATAGTGAACTGGTCAGTGCAGTGTGCAATGGACACTGACTCAGTAATGTTTAACTCCACCAGAAATCATCAAAGATTGGATTGTGAAACCACTGAGAGACCAGCATGTGAAACCCAAAGCATCCGCTACATTCAAATGTGAACTCTTCAAGGACACTCCAAATTGGAAGTGGCTTAAAGGAGAGAATGAGATTACTCCAACTGATAAGCTGGAGATGAAGAAGGATGGAAAGGAGCTGACACTGACTATCAAGAACTGTCAGCCTGATGATATAGCAGAATACGCCATGGAGGTGGAAGGACGCATCTATACCGCCAAATTAACACTAGGAGGTTGATCTATCTATCTATCTATCTATCTATCTATCTATCTATCTATCTATCTATCTATCTATCTGTCTGTCTGTCTGTCTGTCTGTCTGTCATACTGTATATATTTATATATATTGATGACTAATAAAACCCTTTTTCAGAGCGGGAGGCTGAGATCCTGAAGCCTATTTCCAGCATGGAGGTGGTTGAGAAGGAGGATGTTACATTTGAGACAGAGATCTCTGAGGACGATGTTCCAGGGGATTGGAAACTCAAAGGAGAAGTCCTGACCAGATCACCGGTGAGATTGGAGTACAATATCACATAAGTCTAAAGCATGGCTTAAATAATTGCATGTTAATGTTGACTTTCTCAATAATATTTACTTTCAGTGTATTTCTTTGACATTGTATTTTCTTTATTATTAAATTCTGCTTCATTTTTTAATAACTTAATATATCTGTTTTGTATTCTAATCTTCTCCAGATGTGTGACATCCAAGCTGAGGGGCCGATACGTAAGCTTACCTTGAAAAATGTTCAGCTGGACCAGGCTGGTGAAGTGTCCTACCAGGCTCTGAACGCCATCACCAGCGGTATGCTCACAGTCAAAGGTAAGCAGTACTCCTGGAATCCAGTATAGCGATATATATGTTCTGTACCTTTTGGATATTCACTGTAAAATAAAGTTGTAAGGTTCGTTGACAGGTATTGTAATAAAATAAAGTTTTGTGGCATGTGAGTGTGGACCGTAGGTATTTATTTCATAAACTTTATCAGTTTAGGCACAATTGTTCTACACAAATGCGTGTGGTATTTCATTCATTATTTATCCAGCATAAAATGTAGATTTGTGCTGTCCTTTGAGACTTGACGCAGAACAAGAAGACCAAAAGAAAATGTGTTTTGAGATGGCAACTATGTGGTGTTTTTCATGTTTAGTGCAAAGCATAAATCTGTGTTATGTCATTTGAGACATACTAAAGTTGAGAAAATGGAAGAAAATGTGTGGTGATAAAAAAATCATACTAAACCATATTCCAAGAGTTCAGTACAGTGCTGTTTATTTGTACTGTCTGTATTTGATATGTTTTATGTAAAACCTACACTCAGTGTCCAGTTTATTAGGTACACCACCACATTGCTCATAAAAATGGATCATTCCCTCAGACTGAGAGTCACATAGCCTTAGTTTGCTTTTCAAAATCAGCAGCCAGGCATCATGAGATTCAG
Source organism: Monocentris japonica (assembly GCA_900323365.1). Classification (NCBI taxonomy): domain Eukaryota; kingdom Metazoa; phylum Chordata; class Actinopteri; order Trachichthyiformes; family Monocentridae; genus Monocentris; species Monocentris japonica. Next base: position 81,944 of record OOFE01049677.1, read on the forward strand.
TTACTGTTTGATTGAATGTTTGGATGGGCTATAGGAGCAGATGGCCCCACCGAATTCCTCCCAACAGCCAATAACAGGAAGAAACAACCAGTGAGCATGTGATCACCACCACTGAAGAGTAGAGAAGTGTCACCTGGTCTGAGAAATCCAGACTCTTGTTGCATCCTGGTGAAGAAAAAAAATCAGGATTTGGTTCAGACTGCATGAGACCATGGACCCATTCTGCCTCTTGTCAACAGTACAGAAATGGTCTGGGGATTGTTTTCCTGGCACGCCTGATACCAACTAGGGGGCATTCCTTAATGACAACAGTTTAGCTGTCTTCACATGGATTCTTCCAGCAGGATAGCTCACCATATTAAGAATCCTGCATTATCTCTGAATGGTCCCAGGAATGGACAGTGACATCAGTTTCCTTGAATGACCTGCACAGTCTCCAGATGTCTCCAATAGGCCATCTGTGGGATGAGATGGGAAGGGCTGTTTGTAGTATGAATGTACCTAGTCTTCAGCAATGGCATGATGTCATTGCATCAGTATCAACCAATATCTCTGTGGAATGTTTCTGACATCCTAGAGTCCATACTCTGAAGAATTCAGGCTTACCGGGAACCAGAGAGTGGTCCAACCTAGCACTACATGGGTGTACATAGTAAACTGGCCACTGGCTGTAGATTGGTGTTGTGTTGGTCCAGTGTTTGTTGATCAGTGTTCAGTGATCACAAGTGTCATTCTTAACTATTATTCACACCTCCCAGAAATCGAAATGGATTTTGTTGTCCCACTGAAGGACGTTTCTGTGCTTGAAAAGAAACAGGCTAAGTTTGAATGCACCATCACAAAGGATGTGTCTAAGGTGATGTGGTACAGAGGGGCTGACATCATCACCCCAGACCAAAAGTATGACATCATTGATGATGGGAAGAAACATATGCTGATCATAAACAGCTGTGAGTTTGATGATGAGGATGAATATACTGTTGAGGTTTTGGGCAAAACTTCTACAGCTAGACTCACAGTGGAGGGTAAGTGCTGGACCACTGTTACTAGTCATAGCAAAACCTTTATCCTGCTTCAGAATTGTCACAACTCCACTGTGATCAATTCATTGAGTTGGTTGCCTCCTCCTCTGAACTAACTCATATGAATATACCCTACTAATACATTATAGGTATAAGGCTCAAATTTATCTTGCCAATTAAGGACCAAACAGTGAAGGAAGGCAAAACAGCTTGGTTTGAGCTGGAGCTCTCTCATGAGAACATACCCGTGACCTGGTACAAGAATGATGTTAAAATCCATCCTAGCAGAACAGTGCTCACTCATGTGGATGGAAAGAAACACATCCTAGAAATAAACAAAGTGACTCTAGATGATACCTGCCAGATTAAGGCAGAGGCCAAAGGAATTCCCTCCATGGCCAACCTGACGGTCATAGGTAAACAAGACTACATAACTGTCTTCTTTCTGTCCTCTTCCAGTGTCCCCTTCCCTTCACTCTTCTCTACAAGTAGTTCCACAACTTGTTCATGTTTGTATCTGTTCAGGTCCACAGAAGACCTTGGCCAATGTCTTGGCCATTGTTTGTTAGTGTGACATTGTTTGTGAACTTTTTGTGTTTCTGTTCCTTGTGTTTTTTGTGTACTTTGATTGTCTTTTCCTTTGTTTGTCTTGTATATACAGTATGTGTATGTTTTGTATATGTATGTGCTATATATTGAGACTGATGTTCATGTTGAGACAATATATGCACTACATATTGAGAATCACCAAATATTTCCCCATTCCAGAGGGTGATGCGTACTTCACAGTTAAACTGCAGGACTATACTGCAGTGGAGAAAGACGAGGTGGTTCTAGACTGTGAGCTCAGCAAAGAGGTCGATGTCATGTGGTACCACAATGAGGCTGAGATCAAGGCCTCGAAGATGGTCACTATTAAGGCGGAAGGCAAACACAGAATCCTCTCCATCAAGAAAGTCGAGGACAAAGACAAAGGACAATACCTATGTGATTGTGGAACAGACAAAACAACAGCAGCACTTAACATTGAAGGTAAAGACAGTTCATCCAGATCATCTGCTTAAATTTGAGACTTTTTCATGATCAAGATAATCCCACTTGCCTCACCTGTACCACCTCCTAACCTCACTCTCAGTCACCACCTCCTTACCTTTTGCACTTTGTTCTTTTTTGCATTTTTAGCATTTTTCGATTGCGCTCATCACTTCTTAACTGTTATCACTTCACCCTTCTCAAGATGGTAGAAGCACACTACAAGAGTTCTTGAAATCAGAGTGCTCATAGAAAGGCTCTCTGGGAAGCTATGATCTATTTCAACCCTGATTATCAACCAGGGTGGGAAAATCAGGCCAGATATCTTGTAGTGTCCTTCCACCTTAACCTGGGGCTTTCTGTTTGTCTCTTCCAATGTTTTGTCTATGCCGTTGTTTGTCACTTTGTGCACTCTTTAGATGCTTCTTCAGAGGTTCTTTGTGGTTCTACTGGTCCCATAATGGAACCATCATTATTTGAAGAAACATTTGAACCTCTTTATGGTTCTTTTGTGCTGTTTGAAGAACTGTGGCCCCCAGCACCTAGTAGTTCCATATAGATCCAGATGGTTCCTCTGTAGTTCCTTTCTCTTAATGACATATTCAAATCAAGTCATTCAGTATTGTAGAGGTCTGCCTTCAGCACCGATACCTCCCCACATTTCATCTTAACCTTGATTAAGAACCATTTGGTTATTTATGGCCCTATGAATGGTTTCATAAAGCACAATAGAGGATGTTTCTATATAGCAACTTTAAAGGAGGATCTATAGAGCACCAAAAGCCGGGGGCTCTAATTAGGAGCCAAATAACTTCTTTTGGCACCTTTTCTTCCTCTTTTCTGGGTTCTTACCCTTGCACCCCTCCTTTAGCCCTACTATCTGTGGGCTTCTGCTTCTCTCCCTTGTCTGTTATGTATGTATATATGTATGTCTATTTATTTTAATTTTGTCTGAATTCCTAAATATTTGAATATCTTTAATTTGAATGTGTCCCCTCTCTTAAACGTCAGCTCGCAACATCAAGGTGGTTCGCCCAATGTATGGCGTTGAGGTATTTGATGGCGAAACCACTCGTTTTGAGGTTGAGATCTCTGAGGATGATGTCCATGGCCAGTGGAAACTGAATGGAGAAGTCCTCAGTCCCTCTGCCGTATGTCCCATGCAAAACTTCTAACAGATATTCTCTTAGCTGTGGTTCAATTCCCTTTCAAGTCAATCAAATCAGGAAGTGGATTTCCTTTTCAATCCTATTATTGAAACAATTTTGCCTTGAAAAGGTCATCATATCCAACCTATTAAGAGACATTTCAGAATGTATGATCTGAATGAAAGTGAATTGACCACAGCCCTGCTGTAATCACTTTCTGTGATTCCTAATGTTTCGCTGAAATACAATGAACTTTGCTCGGCCATCTGCAGGACATTGAGATTGTGGAGGACGGTGCCAAGCACACTCTGATCTTGTACAACTGCAAAGTCCCCCAGACAGGCGAGGTGGCGTTTACTGCTGCCAATGCCAAGTGTTCTGCTAACCTGAAAGTGAAGGGTGAGGTTTCACTTCCCAATGTACCAACTGTGCAATTTCCATGCACAGTATTGTGGTCACGCTTTTCTCTTTGAAAAATGAAAGTCTTGAGCACACGGGTGTTGCTACTTCACATGTTTTTGAAATATTGTTGTCCATCCATTTTATTTCATGTTGTACTTGTGTACTTCAGTTTTTGTTGCTGTAAAGAGGGTTCCTTTGCAAAATGCAGTAGTGATTTACTGAAATACACATGGTATGGTAATCACTATTTCATTTTGAATCCCAAGAACACTCTTTAGTGTTATGTTGATATTTTTTGCCCTGCTGGGCTTCCTCACTGTCTATTTTTAGTCAGTGTGGCAAATCAAATGCCCTCTGTTTTTCATTAACTGACCTGAACATTTATATGGAAATGATCCAATGAAATGATCACTGGCACTCTACGGTTTGATGTTATTTCTATCTCTCTGAATTGACAGAACTCCCAGTCTCATTCATTACATCGCTGAGCGATGTGCACGTGTACGAAAAGGATGAGGCAAGATTTGATTTGGAAGTGTCCAGAGAACCCAAAAGCTTCCGTTGGCTGAAGGGATCTCAGGAGTTGTCAAATGATGACAAGTTTGAACTTCTGGTGGAGGGAAAGAGACACACTCTTGTGGTCAAATCCGCCAGATACGAAGATGAAGCCAAATACATGTTTGAGGCTGAGGACAAGAGGACAGCTGGCAAGCTGTTTATTAAAGGTAAATTAAGTCAGTCAATTTCAGCTAGATGGATCTATTTTAAGGTGTTTAAATTTGTTGTCAAGTCTGTGTTAAAACCCTGTATTAAAATCTCCCTTTTATATCACTTCTGTTTGGCAGGTATTCGCCTCGAATTTATCAAGCCAATTAAGGATGTGACTGTGAAGGAGCGCGAGACAGCTGAGTTCAGTGTTGAACTCTCACATGACAAGATCCCAGTGGTCTGGTATAAGAATGATGTACGTCTGCACCCCAGCAAAGTAGTCCACATGTCAGAGGATGGCAAGATCCACACCCTGGCCTTCAAGGAGGTTTCCATCGATGATACTTCCATGATCAAGGTGGAAGCCATGGGCAAGACCTCAGAGGCCATGCTCACTGTAATAGGTTAGTATTGCTATCTAATTTTTAACACTGATCTGGTGATTCAATGGGATTTTCACATAGAGACACAATTAAACTGCCATAGGTTTTAATCTCCTTTTTAAAACATCACCCAGTGACATGAGAATTTTGTTTTTATCTATATGTTGAACTGTTCCCTTTAGGCAGTAATGAAGTTAACATTTATGTATAATAGCAGAAACTGCAATTGTTGTAAATAGATTTTAGAAGTCTTGGAACTAACAGTGTCACACTCAGCTCTGTTTTTGATGTGTTTTATTACAGAAGGAGACCTGTACTTCACAGTCAAACTGCAGAACTACACCGCTGTGGAGAAGGATGAAGTGACGTTGGTCTGTGAACTGAGCAAGGCTGTAGCCGAGGTCAAATGGTTCAAAGATGGTAATGAAATCACTCCCTCCAAGAATATTCTCATCCAATCCGATGGCAAGAAGCGTATATTAATCATCAAGAAGGCAGTGAAGAGCAACATCGGAGCGTACACCTGTGACTGTGGAACTGACAAAACCACAGCCAATCTGAACATCGAAGGTAATACCTCCAGTGGAGCGATCCTCCCACCCCAGTCAGGACTGCAGAATCACTCCCTACCCTCCATCGCTCACCGAAAACCCCAACTCTCAAGGCTCATCTCCCCTCCACCCAACCTTCCTCCCCTACTTGCACTTGATCAATGTTCTATGAATATGCCAGAATATCACTGTTTTGTCCCTTGCTCTGATTCTGTGGCCATTTTTTGTAATGTTGGCAATATATGAACAGAACTTTAGAATACTCCAGCCCTGTAAAGCCCATAGAGCATTAAAACTGCATTAGAAACACTTCTAAGGACATCTGATAGAGTACAGATGAATAAAGCCTTGTAAATACAACTATTTATCGATGTCCCTATAAGTATTCATAATCATGTTATAATGTAAAAAATAATTTATGAACATGTGTATTAGTACAACATTCAAAGCATTAAGCATTCAGCATAACTATTGATCACAACTATATAAGTGCTGTTCTTTATCAACAAGTTAATGACACATTAATGTGTCCATAAATATTTCTAGGTGATTATTATCCAGTTGTAACACTTTATAAAGCGTTTGTAATCTATTTATTGATTTGACTATTTATTAATAAATTATGAAGGCTTTATATATGTGTGAGAATAGTAATAACACAAACAAATTTGAAAACTGTTCATTTGTAAAGGCTTTATTAATCTGCGGCTTACTTTTCATGAACAGTTTTATCATTTCAAGTTATAACATTCTATTAAGCATTTGTAAACTGTTGGATTATTTATTAATAGTTTATAAAGGCTTAATGTGTCCCTTATAAGCATTTCTAATCATTCCTAATGTTATAATGCTCTGTAAGGAATTCATAAAATACCTATTGATAGGTTTACAGGGTTGGGCTATTGTCAAGTTACCGCTTATTCTGCTTTTGCACATACTGTAAGTCGCTCTGGATAAGAGCGTCAGCTACATGCCTAAAATGTTAAATGTATATGTGAGTGTCTTTTACCAATCATCTGATACAGAGCTGTGTGTCCTGTTTTCAGGTGTTGTTCTCTGGGCTCTGTGACAGATTTAAAACTAAATTGCCTTCTGTTGATGTTAAATAATGTCCTTTTAACCCCTGCAGAGCGGGACATTAAGGTTGTCCGTCCGCTGTACAGCGTGGAGGTAACAGAGACTGAGACTGCTAAGTTTGAGACAGAGATCTCTGAGGAGGACATCCATGGTAACTGGAAACTCAAAGGAGAGGCTCTGCACCAGTCTGCTGTAAGATCTGTACTACTAAAACTGAATTTCTCAAGTCTTAAGAAAAGATGATGATCAAATTGTTTTCTCAACACTGATAAAACCAGGACTCCTTGGTCTGAGAGAAACAGACTGAGCAATGAAGAATTCATGAATGCTACATAAACTATGTATATATATAAACAATATAGATGTAGCATAAAGAATTAACGACTATTCTTTATTATATCCAAGTATAATGTTATAGTAACGATTAAGACTGTTAAGACTAAATATCTCAGCTAGGTCTACGTTCAGTTCATTTCCATTCAGTCACAGTTGGAAGTGACTTTTCTCTGAAATTCAAATAATGAAAACCTTTTGTTGTCATATCATATCATATTATGGAATACTGGATAACTGAATTCAGTGATCTTCAGTAAACTTTCTGTTTACATTTTGAATTTGCTGTATTGAAAGTAAGTTGACCCTGATCTCTGAGCTCTGTATGTTCTCCTCAGGATGTTGAGATCAAGGAGGAAGGAACTAGACACATTCTGATTCTCTGCAACTGTCGTATGGACATGGCAGGAGGTGTGGACTTCTCAGCAGCTAATGCCAAATCCTCAGCCCAGCTCAGAGTCAAAGGTGACAATGATGTGACACTACTGACACTAAACTAAACAGCACACAGAAACTCATTATCCAACACAACCACTGAATATAACACATGACCTCTTGAATTCTGTCATGGTAATTCACACAATATCTTATATCAATATCCAACAAAAATATGGTTTCATTTGTTGGATTTTATAATGAGACACAGCCACAGAACACTAGCCAACATTGAAGATAAGGAAGTTTGCTGAGATAGTCATCCCTATACAAGAGAACCTTATTAATGTGAAATACTAGAAGCATGGTTTACACAAAATGCTGATGTGTAAAATGTATGCTCTGTATATCTTACACGTTAGATTACATATTAAAGTTACCCAACATGAAATGCAGACAACTCTATAACTCTATAAGTTGGAATGCTTGTACATTACATTTCATTACATTACATTGAAACTTTGGGCTGGAATTTCAATGTATTTCTGATATCCAAACATTGCACCCATTTGGACAGCTTGTATTCCTGAGCCATACTGATTAACAGTGTTCTGCTGTAGATGAAAATTTACTTTTAAGGGGTTTCCCAACACCTTCTCTCACCTGCAGGTAGAGGAGTTCACAAGAAGGGTGATTGTGCATCATTCAATCTGGCAGCTGGCTTATTAAATGAATGGTCCAGCTATCAGCTCAGTATGACTGACCACTGGCAGCGCCAGGCAGCATTTATCTGGGTTTGAAGGGGCTTTTAATCAGGCATGTGAAGAAGCCTGTCGTAAATAGTTGAGGAAGCTTGTTAATCCAGACTCCGCTCTGTATCTCGCTGTCAGTCTGACTGTCATCCCTCTGCCTGCTTTACCAAACTTAAAAAAGATAGTTACATCAAGATGTTATGACACACACACACACACACACAACTACTGAAGCATGACCGGTGAACACTGCATTCTCCTTTTCCCAGAAAATTCCAAGCTGTTGATTGACAGGAACAGATTGCCTTGCCCTAGTGGTTTGGCAGGGGTGGGCCTTCAGCCAATCAGGCCCTGCAGTTATTTTAGAAGCCACATGCCTTATCTAGAATGGGCTGTCAGTGATTGGCAGCGAGAGGACGTGACCCCCTCCTTCACTGGTTTCTGCTGACCATATAATGTGATGGCAGCCCATATGCTAATGAGTGAGGCCCCCCAGTGCCAAGTCCCAGGGAGGCCATCTCCAGTTGTCCTGAGGGCTTACGGGCTCCAGAGCAGTGGTCTGCCTTCAGCTCAACCAAACCATGAGGATTAGCCACTAAGGATTAAGCGCTTTTCTCTTGGGATTTTGACCTTTTTGGGGGGGGAATAACCATGTCTTCTCCCCAATCCAAAGCCCGGGTGATCGCCCTGCTCAGGCCTATGAAGGATGTAACTGTGACTGCTGGGGAGACGGCCACCTTCGAATGTGAGCTGTCATATGAAGGCATTGCTGTCGAGTGGTTCCTAGGGGGTACAAAGCTGGAACCAAGCGACAGAGTAAGTCCCAATGCATCTATCCTCAACACTGACATTATTATATTGGAGAGTCTTCAGCACATTTCATTAACAGGCCAAGACTCGATGGGATCATTAACACTAATCAAGGAATTTACTTCCTGGAATTTACCTGGCACTTGATCGGTCAACTTACCCTACACATAAGGCCTGCTGACATTTCTTTAAACCTTACTCCAAATATCCTACATAACTCCATAAACCCATTCACTGGAAATGTCAGTCGTTGGATCAATCATGGTTGATCTTATCCAGGGCCATGCTTGGTATGTCCATTGGTGATTTATATACAGACATGTTCAGTTTTCTTTGCTTAAGGCTACTCTGCCTTATGCTTTCTTCATATAAGGGCCTGTGAGGATCAGGATTCCAGCTGAGCATTTGATCTGGGTTTTGAGATAACACAGGAGGCTTTTCTGCCCTGCAAGCGTTCTGCTGGTTATTTTTAACTTGAGGCACAGGGCAGGTGGCAACAAGAGCTATTTGACAGTTTTAATTTTAAAATCCCAATGTGATGTAATTTTGCCTGTTGACATTGTTGTAGTTGTAAAGAGTTGTTAAATAGTTGAAAAGAACGGCATCGAAATATTGGTCATAATGAAGGATCAATTTGATTATTGACTGTAATCTGATAACTCACATGATCTTTTCTGGGCTGAGGGGTTGTGCAACCTTATTTTGTTGCATGTTACATGGTCAGCAGTATTAGAGATTCAGTCCTGATTTACATTATTTCACATAGTTTGGGTTAAAGTGTCCTGTCCAATTGTGTGATAGCTCTAATTTACATCAAAGATTTATTTGTTGGCTTTCTTTCACTATGAAATTAAGATTAAGTAATCAAATACAATGAAACACACTGTTTTTAAGGTTTGGTTGCATATTCCAATACACTATATCATGCCACGTGGCCCATTGGGTAGCTGCAAGGTAAAGAACAGAACCTTGCAAGGGCTTATATTTATGAGATGCAGTCACATAACACCATCCAGTCAACAACAGAACGTGTGTTAGTGGAGCTTTCAGCCGAACTGTTAGTTACAGCTCCAAGTCAGATCAAAAGAATTAGCAATGAGACACTTTCCTGTTTGATTTTCAGGCTCCCACCCCACCCCCACTGGTTGTGCAACTGCTGGGAAAATGACTTTAAAAATGTTAAATTTAATATTTGAATCCATTAAGTGTATCATTTGATGAGCTAAGTTATGTACCTGTGTACCAGCGTGAGCTACATGTGGTCCTTATTGATACTGAAACTGATTTGATGGTTAAAGTTAGGGAATATATTACTAATAAAATTAGGGAATATTTATTCATTCATGAAATCCTGTTGCCGTGGTAATAAGAAGAGTGGGGTACAATGTACTTAGCTACTTCTGGAGGTAAAAGTGGTAGCAAAACTGATTTCAGGGTTAGGAAAAATACCTCATGACTGAAATAACATCTTAACTGTATGCTGTACCTCTATGAGAAGGGCAGGGTAGAATGTAGCTCTGTTAAACTTCCTGAGGAGTCTTCCACTGTTCTGCAGGCTCCAGCAGTGTTATACAGTGTGTTCTGTACAGAGAGGGAACGTCTGTTAAAATACTGGCTTTGGGGCGTCAGGTGGCAGAGGGGAGTTTAAATGTAGCCCTGCTCTGCTAGCTGCCTGCCCGGGGAAACCAGCTGCCTGTGTTCATTAAAGCCCAGCAACAGGAAATAGCAGGCTGACCCCAACTGAGCTGTCAGGGCTCAGCTGATTTATCAATGTGGCTGATTTGGCAGGTGGTGTTCAGGGCAGAAGGCAAAACCCACAGTGTAACGCTGAGAGACGTGAAGCTCAGCGAGGCTGGGGAGATGAGAGTCACCGCCAAGGACTTCCAGACACAGGCCAAGCTCATTGTGAGAGGTAGGAGGTCCACTGAGGATGATGAAGATGCTGCTCTACTGCACTGAACTCTTCTTCTTGTGTTTTCTCTCTCGTTTATGTCTCTGTCAATCTGTCTCTCTGGTTTTGGTGGTCATACACAGCTGCTCTTTTCTTCCTCGCTCCTTTGTCTTCTCCTTTGCCTGTTTGACAAAGCTCTTAGCCTCACAGTGTGATTTGTACCTGTTATTCTCAAGGCTGTAAACTGATGGTCGGTCCAACTGGAGTGGAGGTCCTGATAACGCCACTAGAGGCCATGTTTTCGTCTTTTTTTATCCAGTAGAGTGGGATGATTAGATGAAAGGAAACTGTTGACTACAAATGTTTTTATGCTGACCTTCTAGTGTAGTTGGGTTGAAAGATGGATGTGCCAATGTGCAACAGCCTAATCTATCAAATCAAATCACATTTTATTTGTATAGCCCTTAATCACCGTTCCAGTCTCTCAGGGCTTCACAGTGCCCAAAGTGTGAAAACAATAAATGGTTAGTACACGACATCCCCCAGCCTTGGATCCTCACCGAGGACAAGGAAAAACTCCCACAAAACCTTTTAGGAAAAAATGGAAGAAAACTTGGGAGGGACTACTCAGAGAGGGAGGGGCTACTCAGAGAGGGAGGGACTACTCAGAGAGGGATCCCCTACCAGGACGGTCGGGCATGCAATATCCTGCTTTAGATTGTAAAGAACACTGATGTCAAAGAGAATCAGACATTACAACATTGATACTACTAGATCGTGGTTGGGATGTAATTTTAATTCAGGCAATTCAAAATTCATTCCAGTTACACCCTAATAGGTTGGATATAACAACCTTCTCAGGTCTGTTTTTGAATTTTGAAGAACATCCAAAATTGATTGAATTGACTGGATTGAATTGAAGGTGAATGTGACCCAGCCCCATTAATGATAATGTGTTAAAAGGTTGGAGGCTTGGGGTTTTCTGAGAGTCTTACTTTTACCCTTTAGTCAGTGGTCACATTTACATTCTAGACATTTAGCTGATGTTCTTGTCCAGGGAGACTTCCAATGAAGTCAACAGTACAATAAATTTCAATTCCTAGATCACCAACATCAACTACAAGCAAACAATAGGTCACAGAACCATGACAATAGATGGTACAAATATTGTGATGCCAGAATGATTATGGATGATAGATAAGTGCTAGGGAAAGAAATAAGAGCCATGGAGGAAAGGTCAAAATGTTTTTTTAACCAAGACAGGAGCATGGTAACTATATGAATGACAATATGACTAAATAAATGTACCATTACTCTCTTTGCTGAACAGAGCCACCAGTGGAGTTCACTAAGCCTCTGGAGGACCAGACTGTTGAGGAGGAGGCCACTGCTACTCTGGAATGTGAAGTTTCCAGAGAAAATGCAGAGGTCAGATGGTTCAGAGATGGACAGGAGATCCGCAAGACTAAGAAATACGACATGATTGTTGATGGCCGCAAGAGAGCACTTAAAATTCACGACTGTTCTCTGGATGATGCCAAGACATATACCTGTGACGCAAAGCAGTTCAAAACCTCCTGCTTCCTGGATGTTCAACGTAAGACCAAAACCCAAACCCTTAGATCCCTTGTGGACATTATTTAATCTTTTATTTAACATTTATTTTGTCAGGCATGTCACTTCAAATATTTTTACTCACAATGACACCCTGGCCAAAGGCCTTTTGAGAGGGGCAGCAGATCAGCATCGACATAATGAACACAACAGAAAGAAGACAAATCAGTAACAGATTAGACCAACAAGCAGAATAACAGATGGGAAACATTACAGCATAGCAGAACTGTTGCTTGGTTGATGTGTGCTGATGTGTAATAACATATATTTATGCCCACAGCTCCTTTTGTTGAGTTCACTAAGCCTCTCCATGATGTGGAGGTCAGAGAGAAGGAATCTGCCAAGTTCAATTGTGAAGTGTCTCGTGAGTCTGCTAAGGTAAAACATGCCTGTTGACTTGCAACAGACAAGAATGGAGATTAGATAAATCAGAGCATTGAAAATTTAGTGAAATCATTTTTGTTACTCAAGAGATTTGGGATGAGATTAGTGCCACCAGAAATGTAATTACATTTATTTGAATTTGTCATGCTCAAATTGAATCATTGAATTCCATAATTTGAATTTGCATTACACAATTTGAAATTGAATATCATGGTTTGAAATTGAATTTGATCCTCATTGAATTCAACAGTCCACTTTTATTTCACCTTGATCATTAACAACACCATGAGCTAACATCAATGTTGTGACGTGGTTGTGCAGGTCTGCTGGTTCAAGGATGGAAATGAGATCAGGAAGGGAAAGAAGTATGAGATCATTGCCAAGGGAGTCCAGCGCATCCTCATCATCCATAAGTCAGTGTTTGATGATGAGGCTGAATATGAATGTGACGCTAGGACCTACAAGACTTCTGGCTTGCTGACTGTAATTGGTAAGGTTTATTTTAACGTACCGTCCCTCAAAACATATCTGAAAAGGGTGTTTGGTATTCTGCAAGAAAACTCTCCAACACTTCTTTGGAAGTGAGAAAATGTTTGATTTTCCTATTGGTGGCCATGTATTTTGACGTTTTACAAAAACTTAACAATGTTTTGGCCTTTGGCCAAAGGGTCATGAAACATTAAACTTGTTGGATAAACTTGAGCATTCAGTTACAGTAAAAAAACTGTCATTACAGGTTTCTCCACAACAACAACAATATGCAGTTCATCCTTCACTGCATTTAGGGCCCCATTATTCACTTTCATTGTGTGTTCTCACAGAGGAAGCAGCTAGGTTCACCAAGAACCTGTCCAATGTTGAGGGATCAGAGACAGACAGTGTGAAGATGATCTGTGAAGTGTCCAAGGCCAGCGCTGAGGTGACCTGGTATAAGGGAGATGAGGAGCTGCCTGAGGGGGGCAGGTATGAACAGATCATGGATGGGAGGAAGAGGATCCTCATCATCCAGGACCTGAGGATGGAGGATGCTGGAGAGTACAACTGTAGACTGAGTTCCAGCGTCAAGACGTCAGCTACACTGAAGCTGAACGGTAAAAATATTGGAAAACAACTAACCCAAGTATTATCCTGCTCACTGAATATTAAGTGCATTTTACGACAGAAAAAGTGTGAAAAAGTTAGTTTTTAGCGACTTGAAGGTTTTGTTTTATGTTTGAGCTTCATTTGGCATGCTTGAAGTTGAATGCATCTGAAAACTAACATTTACCTGAAAACTAAAACTTACTTTAAATGGAACAACTTTATGTTTGAAAGTTAACCTAAACATATCCATTATACAATCAAAGAGACAAACACCTATCAAATTTACCACATCATGGAGATGTGCAAGCTTTTGCTTCCTGAAAAGTTACTTTCCCTGAAGCAGAATAACCACTCAACTCTTCTTCTTAGAACTTGCTGCTGAGTTTATCGCCAGGCCTCAGAGCCAGGAGGTGGTGGAGGGAGAGAAGGCTGAGTTTGTCTGCTCCGTCTCCAAGGACTCCTATGAAGTCAAATGGTTCAGAGGTGACAAGGAGATCGAGCCTGGAGACAAATATGCCATTGTCAGTGAAGAAAAGAGGAGAGCTCTTATTGTGAAAGACTGTGAGATAAAGGATGAGGGAGGCTATGTTGCCTACATTGGCAACATTAAAGCCTCAGCTGATCTGTATGTGATTGGTGAGCCACTCATTTTTTTCATCTTTGCTTATTTCGTCTTTAAGATCAAAACATTGACCAAGACACCAATTTGTTTTGGTTACTGAAATTTCAGAGTGTTTGGTTTTAATATGTTACATTAACATCATTTAGCAGACGCTTTTGTATGTGTTTTTTTCTTCCTTATTCCAGAGAAACTGAGAATTATCACACCTATTAAAGATACAGAGGTGAAGGAGGGAAGTGAGTTTGTGTTCAACTGTGAAGTGAACTCAGAGGGAGCCAAGGCTAAGTGGCTGAAGAATGAGGAGACTATGTTTGAGAGCAGCAAGTTCATCATGGTCCAGAGAGACAACGTCTTCTCTCTGAGGATCAAAGATGCTCAGAAGGCCGACGAAGCAAACTACACCATCAACCTGACTAACCAGAGAGGAGAGCAGGCAAAGTGCACTGCCAGCGCTAAAGTAGCAGGTAAATAAAGTAACACTGAAGATTACCAATATGATTTGACGCTTGCTGCAGGGTACACATTTAATTTAGATTGACAGAATCTTCCAAAATTTGATAATATTAAATGCCAGTTCAATTTTAAATACATTTCAGGTTATGGTTCAATAATATACAGTACTCTGCAAAAGTCTTAGGCACATGTAAAAAAAAAAAAAAAAAAAAATTCTGTACAGTGAAGATGCTTATAAAAATAATGAAATGAAGTTTCTAAATATCAAAAAAAAAAAAAAAAAAAAACTATAAAGAGCAGTAATGCAGAAAACAAAATAATCATCTAAGACCAAATTTATATTTTAAAAAAAAAATCTAGGGTGCCTAAGACTTTTGTACAGTACTGTAGATACATAGAATGTTTCAGAATTTGATCATTTGATGAAATCAAATACCGTTTCTCACAAAAATGGGAAAATGGAAATTAAATGAAAAAAAAATCTAATCAAAATAACTGTTTTAACTGTACTATTTTCATGTGTGACCTACAGAGGAGAAGCTGAAGTTCCTGGAGCCCATCGAAGACATTGAAACACAGGAGAAGAAGACTATCAGCTTCATGTGCAAGGTTAATAGGCCTGAGGTCACTGTCAAATGGTTGAAGGCTGGCCATGAGGTGACCCTCAACAAGCGAATTGTCTACAGGGTGGACGGACTCAAACACACCCTTACTGTAAAGGACTGTGTCATGGACGATGAAGGCGAGTACACTGTCATGGTTGGGGACGACAAGTGTGCAGCCGAGCTGATCATCAACGAGGCACCCACCGACTTCACCGTGCAGCTTAAAGACCAGACCATCACTGAGTTTGAGGACGCAGAGTTCACCTGTAAGCTGTCCAAGGAGAAGGCGGTAGTCAAATGGTACAGAAATGGACGTGAAATCAGAGCAGGACCAAGGTAAGGAGAATATGGGATGAATGTGTTACGTATAGCTCCCAGGCGGACCCAGGTGCAGAATACAGAGGCAGGATCAGATGCAGACGAAGCAGACAGGGAACAGGCAAGGCAGAGTCAGGCAAGGCAGTAGTCCGAGTAACCAGGGTCAGACGTAGATACAGCAGACAGGGATC
>OOFE01049678.1:0-21042 GCA_900323365.1 Monocentris japonica
CTATCAAATTGAAAGACTCATTAATTCTCTGTGTCTCTGGTCTCACCAGTCTGCACTGAAGCCCACAGGGACATTTCCGTACCTACCAAATATAGTACTATCTTAAACTGCAAATGAATAACGACTGAAAAAATACCAGACTTTTAAGGATTGTAACCTGCATATGCTGCAAACTCATTTTGTAGCCTAGCAGATTCCTTTGGACTAAAGACACTGGGAATCATTTTAAAATCCAAAGTTTAAAGGCAGGATCTCCGTCATGACGTGAAAATGCCAATTAAGGAACAATGGCGTTGGTGTCATTTCACCAAAACCGCTTTTTCCTCAACAGACCTGAACATTTAATGGATTCAAACTGCCTTACTGGAGAAAACAAAAAGCTAATTGAAAATTAATGGAGAGCAATGAAAAACAGGATTACGTGATTAGGAGATTACACGTTCATTAAAAGTAGTGTACAGTGTGCTTGGATCAGACTTGTATTTCTCTTTCAGATAGATTCATTCTGATTCCTTTATTGTCTACAGTTATTAGATTCTGCATGTGATCATCAACATCTGCACCCTGTCGCCCTCAAGTAACCTCTTTTCTGCTGACAGTGTAGAGAAAAATCTGTCAAGATTTTTTTTTTCCGCATTCGTTGACCCAAAAATAATTCCACTTGACCATACATGATAGTTTTCTCCAAACAAGTTTTCCCTCTGGTATAATATGGCATCATAAGGTTTTAAATGGTGCTATTATCAGCGGACCGTTTACCCTGAAGTATACTCAAGCAGTACATCGAATGATACTACAAGTAGAAGAAGGTTATATTGCGGCAATGCATTTTGGGACATCTTGGTGCATTTGTTGGTCGCCTACTCGGTAATTCTTGTCAATGTAGGATACATCCAGGCATTTCTTGCGTACATAGAACCACCATACTACATACATACAACAAACTACATACTCATGTGACGTCGCAAATAGTTAAAGTTTGCGTAGTACCCGATTTCAAACAGACCCTTCGTCTGTTGCTTGGCTATATTTGCTCACGTTTCCCAAGCCGTAGCCTCACCTAGCTGCCCTGCCTGTGCCAGCTCAACGATAATTCCTTCCTGATGTTTTCACCTTCGCGTAGGAAGCCAGTCTGAGCCTACAGCTGTCTCTCCTATGAGGGGAAAGAATTCATTTCCGTTTGTTTAATCTCAGTCGCTGTAGCCAGGGCCTTCACCACTTGGTTATGCTACCAAGCGTATCGTCCTTGGGAAAGACTAACTTTGCATCCTGACAGGATATATCTAAGTCCTGCTACATCTCAGCACAGAGGACATGAAGAGTTTTGGGGTTTTGGGTTGATGGCAGCACTGTTAGTCTTACTTTTTGGACGTTTTAATTTGGGTAGCTAGAGGAAACTGGTAGGATTTAAATAAAAATCTCTTATTTCAACCATAGTTAGTCGTGTTCTCCTCTTTTTTGAGCATATTTTCCTGTGTTCCTTGCTTAGTTTTATTCCCATGCTGGAGTGTACCGCACAGAAAAGGAAGAAAAAAAAAAACTATTTTGCTAAACTGCTTTTCCATTTGAATAATGTCAACCTACCTGTATAATTACCCAAATCACAGGCTGAGGTATAATTATTTTTGCACAACACTGTTCAAAACACAAATTTCTCTTGCATACAGTAGATTTGCAAATCCCATTTGGGCACTTCACACTCAGAAATTACTGAGACAGTGTCAGCGAGGCAATGCAAAGAGACCAGACTCTTGATTTACTGGCGCTGGTGCTGTTATCAGCACAAAGACAATATTGCTAAGCCATGCAAACAGTGAAGGCATTCACCTGCTCCTATTGCTGATGTTGGCTACAGGATTACTTAATGTCATGTCGAATTGGCTCTGAAGGGATGTTGATTATTGTACACACACACACACACCAACATGGGTGTGTGATAGATCATCCAACATGTATGATATCTTATGAAAAGATCTGCATTCTTGATTCCTATTATACACACTGATTCATACTATACCTAAGCATTGATTTGTACTATACAGTTACGAGAAAAGGTTTGAACCCCTTTGAATTACCTGCAGTCCTGCAAAAACGGCTTCTAAAATATGATCTGATCTTCAAGTCAAGAGCAAGAGCACGCTGCATAACGGTCAAGGAGGTGACAAAGAACTCTAAGGTAACAGCTGAGGATCTGCAGGCGTCCCTTGAACTTTCTAACATCCATGAATCCACAATAAGAGAAACACTAAACAAGAGTGGTGTTCATGGGAGGATACCAAGGAGGAAACCACTGCTCTCTACAAAAAACATTGCTGCCTGTCTCAAGTTTACCAAAGACAAACTGGATGTTCCACAAAGCTACTGGAACAATGTTCTGTGGACAGATGAGACACAAATTGAATTTTTTTGGCAAGAGGGCACAACGCTATGTTTGGAGGAGAGAAAAACACCAACAGCAAAACCTCATCCCAACCGTGAAGCATGGTGGAGGGAGCCTCATGGTTTGGGGCTATTTTGCCTGAGGGCCTGGACGGCTTCAATCACTGAGGGAACAATGAATTCAAAATCATATCAAGCAATTCTCCAGGAGAATATCCGTGATCTGAAGCTTAACAGTGGTTAAAACACAAAAGCAAATCTACAACAAAATGGCTTAAACAAAAAAATGGCCAAGTCAGAGTTCATACTATACTTTTGTACTGAAGTTTGAGTCTCGCTCACTCTGTACTACACCTATGTATTGATTTGCACTATACCTATGTATTGATTTGTACTATACCTATGTATTGATTTGCACTATACCTACACAGTGGTTCAAATTACCCAAGAAGGTCTAAATGAAAGGTTACAGTCGCTGGACTGAAGATGATCTGAACATTAATGGTGATCCATATCGTTAGCCAGTGTTAGCAGTCAGCTACTTTACTGTATATTGTTAATGTTATATTTATCTCCAAACAATTGTTAGTATTGTTAATTGTTAGTATATATATATATATATGTGTGTATATGCAGAGCGGTGAACAGTTCAACCGAGAATGATTTTCCCTTTTCAGATTGTTTCATTTCATTAATTATCAGAGGAGGCCTAGAGGTTGAAAACTATTCCACAAGAAAAAAAAAGAAAAATTAAAGAAAAATCTGAAAGAATTTGTGTAGTAGAAATGTTTTTTTTTTCCTGATCCTGATAAATCCTCCCACAAACCCCCAAAATTATCTCGCAACCAGTTTTAGTCAATGGCAACTTTGCAATCTGAGGGTAATGCCTGCCTTGGGTATAAGGGGTATTTGCACCTATGGCAGATTACCTGGCTCAACTTGATTCTCTCTGGAAGCTACAACACTGCAGTGTTTGCTGCCCTGATACTGGCAGGGTCAGGGTTTGTCATACCATCACCAATCCCCTCCTGAGTCACACCAAACACTTTGGGACTCATTAATGCTTGGGTCTCAAGGACACAGTTTTATGAACGTGAAGCATATAATTGCCACTATAGCAAATTCCTTAACCAAGACTGTGTGAGAGAGTTAGTTACAACGTAGAGCCATGAGAGTACTTTGCATCTCGAGAGATAAGAGGTAAATCCCTGTGACAGGCTGACACCCTGTCCAAAAGTGTGGACTTGTACACCTTTTGTACCCAGAATCCGACTACGGGCCACCTTGGCATGTCAAAGCCTTACTTACAACACAATCATATGCTGCGCAAAGCTGCTTAATAAAAATGAGATCATGTAGAGCACGATAAAAATCAATGACTAACGACAGGAAAAAAAATCCCACACCAGTACTGATCCCATCTCTCCGAGGAACTTCAATCATTTCTTTAAATGTCATCATCTGCCCAGAGTTCATGGCTGCTGGACTACCGTCATTGTCCTTGAATTTGCCTCGAAAAATAAATTCAAAGCAGCATTTGAATAAAGGGAAGAGCTGCACCTCCTGTGAATACTGGTAACTACTGATTGAACACTTATAAAAAAAAAAAAAACATGTTTTATTTTCCCCCATTGCACATTTGACATGTGCAGTTTGGTTGTCAGTTCAAGGGTGAGAACCAACAAATGCTAAATGGCCCGTATTTTCAGATGAGCTCAGTTTCTGCCTCGTCTTGGGTGAAATTTGTGTAAAAAAGCAAATGAAAAGTCTGCTGCAGCCTCATATTCTATTAGTTGTCGGCAAGGCTACCTGAATTCATCTATTTCATCTTGAACACACCATTCTGTCACAACCGTTTGATGGCGTGTTCTTTCCAAGGACACTCAGATAGATATTCACTATTGCCCCCCGATATAGTTTCACCCACAGAGCCCTCGTCCACCCTTCCTCCATCCAGTGAAGGGGTTATAAAATCATGATGTGGTGTTTCTTTTTGAAAAAAAAAAAAAAAGGATTCACTGACTTACAGAGAAATTGCAAAATGTTACTAGTGAAATCACAAAGCCTTGCTGGGATGTGACACTCTGCCGGTGGAAGGCAATTTCGTATAGTGGCACTCAGGGCACTCTAACATAAAACAGCGCTTTCAATCCATAGAGGGCCTAACAACATTCATATTTTTCTATTGACAGCTTCACCATCAGAGCGTTCAAGGCATAATCTGGGTCTCTCTGGACAAGGAGCCGGTACAGCAGAGTGAATACGCACAGCAGCAACATACCAAACTAATGGACAAGGATGCTGCAAACCTACAAGGGAACTTACAGTCTCCTTCAGATTAATATTTGCCACTAAATTTTCCATGGAAGTCAGAGGATTTATTGGCTAGTGAGATTTATGTTTTATTTTGAAAAATAGGCACAATAAAAGAATCAAGATTATATCATTCTGTCTCAAATGTATCTCTTTACCAAATTTGAATTCAATTATTAAGTCCATCCACAGTATTGTTATATAAATACCTTGTGAAAATAAAAGTGCTCTATCATGAATAAAGAGGATGACTGCAAAAACGTACAATAATTGACATTTCGTTGCACATTGCAGCCAAGTGTGTAATTTATAGACCTTGATCTTCATGCAACTGATCCTTGTGTCAGCTAGTTTTCGAACAGAGTTTCTGACCAGGCACACATGCAGCTCAGGCTACTGACACTATTAGGACAGGATTTCTGGGTATTGCAATCTGAAAAAGCAAATACCTTTTAAGATAAGGCAGTGGCTGAAGACCTCTCTCTTCCGCCAGGCCTTTGGACTCAGCTGCTGAACTACGGCCCTGTTTCTTTTTTAACTGTTTTAGTGTTGGCACACCCTTTTAGCTTTGTTGTTCTTTTTCTCATTTAGTCTAGTTTTTCTCTTTCTCTCTCTCCTTGATGTTAAGTGCCTTGGGTACTTTGAAAGGCGCTCTTAAATTAAAGTTATTATTATTATGAACGATAAAACTGAAAGATGAAACGTAAATGTTCTCCATGGGGAAATTGGGATAATAAAAAGTATGAAATATATGAATTACAGCATTATGAAGGTGTGCAAAATAACAGCAGTAGAGGATAGAGAGAGAGAAAAAAATTAATGAAAAATATGTCTGATATGAAAATATACAAATGTGCACAATGGGAAATTAGAAATATCAAGATATAGGGAATAGGGGAAAGGCTCCCCAGTGTGTGATCTCTGTTTGTGACCCCATGCATGACTTTGTTAGATAGTGATATTTTGAATGTAATACATAATGGAGCTTTAAATGGAGCCCTCGGAAAATTCACCATTGGATTTCCCACCAGTGAGATTGTTGATGTATTGCATCCTCAGTTTTGTACCCCCTCTCCCTTTGTCAGTGTGATGCTGCATTCATGTCACATGGGAAAGATGAATATACCGTTCACTTCAGCTTTCAGGTGGTAAATACTACTTGGGAACTTTAGAATTCAAGACGGTCCCATCATTGTTCTCGTAGGACAATGATCTATTCCTTTCAAATCACAAACAACCAAAATGAAAACGATTTTTTTTATCATAAAATTCCACGGCAGGACACAACTATGTGTTTGCTGGCTTCAGATGAGTTTGAACCTGTGTACACTTTGAAGTCGTTGCGTTGAACCATCAAGTCGATCCGATGTTTTTTACTGCATGACGTAAATATAGCATGAGATCTTGCTTATGACCCACTTTTCTATTCATCTGACAGAATCTACCGTTATCACGCTCAGGCAGCATCTTGTTGATACATTTTTGAGGCAATTCACCAAGGAAATTGTTGTGCTTTTATTTTTTTATGAGCCATACCGATAAAGTAATTTTATGTGTCTCCTTGTACGTGATTTGTTTTTAAAAAAACGACCTCTCATCCTATTTGTTGTTTTCAAGGTTACTCTATTCATTCATCGTGATCAGATCTATTTCACATTGACCGTGTCACTTTGTGAACATGGAAATCAATGACAACTGTTGGGTGATGCAATCCTCTCTAAGAGAAGAGAGTGAGCGAGACTCAAACTTCAGATTGAGAGCGGAGTTATGAATTGAGGGCACCCTCAGATACTCGCTATTCTCCTCCATCTCCTTGGCGACTCTTCGTGGCAATTTAGCCAGGAAATTGTTTTGTGTTTGTTTATGAACCATGCAGTCCCAGGTGAGATTAATCCAAGAGGAGAGAGAACACAAAAGAAGGTCGTACGCCCACAGCGATGACTGTTGTTATTGTAGTTGTTGTATAGTATTTTCCTTCTCCGTTTCCATTTCAGAAAACTCAGACAAGGCATACTAATCAATCTGTATCACGCCACAGGAGGACCGACCAGCTCAGGATAACACTGAAATTACTCTTCACCTTTAATGAACATTCAGTGCTCAAGGTCCCTCAGACCGTTCCAACTCTATTATTATATTGGTGATAATCTCTCATCTCCTCGCGGATCTGCAGGGTGGCTTATTTTCCTGTAATGCTAGCGAGAGAAAAGGTGATCATGGCACTTAATCTTCAAAGGGATTTCCTCTTGCACTTCATGTCTGTCAGTTATACCCTGTTGACCTTTCAGTGGTCTGCCTGCATAGTTATGGGGGCGATTCATATATCCCCTAATGTTCATCATATGTATGCCCATCTCTTCCTTTTGAGCAGTATGATGTGTACAACAAAACTGTGCACAATTTCATGACCACATACTTATTTTCTAGCTACTAGTGAGTAATTGTGTGTTCTTACTAGTAAAAAATGTAATAAAATAAAATTAATTGCTAGTTTTTTAATTAAATCCTATGGAGCTCCACATTTTAGATATCAACTTTTCATTACTCACTAGTCCCATTTTAAGTACTAGTCTCTAATCCACTTCTAATAGTTATTATGTATTAGTTTCTAGTTACTATTTATTGATCACTAGTTCTTTTTTTTACTTGTAACTATTCCGCTTTTACAAGTCACTATTAAATAGTGACTTGTAGTATTATGATAACTTTGAGTTTTTATTCCAAATGAAGATGTCAACATTTTTGTTGTTACTAGACTAGTCTAGACCAGTAAGTACTAGTGCCAACATTTTAGTGACTAGTGAATTTTGACTGGCAGTGTAGTGACTAGTGACTAAAGTAAATACAGTACTAGTGACTAGTGCCTGACGAGTGACTACAAAATAAGTACTAGTTCCTAAATCACACAGCCTTTGATTTAATTTCATTTAATTTATTGTCACAATATGAATTAACCAGATACCTTCAACAACACATCATGTACATATCCACTGTCTGATTAAAAAAAAAAAAATCTAAAATGAATGACATTACTTATGCAAGCTTTAAATTTCTTCCAGTTTATCAAATGTCATTTGCTGAGCAGTCCTTATCTTTGAAAATACTTGCACATAAAACAGCTTGTGTGTTTGGTGATATTTGTTGAGCTCTGTTTGAAACGTTGCATTTGAAATTACCTACCACCTACCACAGAAAAAAGCAACTCTCTTTACACTCGCTCCCCTTCAGTAGCTAGCTAGATGCTGACGGTAAGTGCCGCAGCCACGGGTTTATCGGCATCTGCACTCATGAACCCGGAAGGGATGAGAACGGAAAAAGGATGTTGAGTGTGGGGGCGGGGCTGTGGGGTGACATTACTTTCTGATTTGTTGAGTGATGGCATCTCGATGGCATAAGCTGGAAGGAACGCCAGGCTGCAGCACACGAAAAATGAACTCGCTTGACATTATCATGTATGAAACTGCCAATCAGATTTATTTACTTATGAATCGAAGGTGCCGGAACGACATTCCGGATCGTTCCGGTCCCACTTTAACCCCTGCTTAGTAATGCAAAAACGGATTTTGCCACAAAGCCTCGACAACCAAGTTCTACCGGCCGCACCCGAGCCGTCCAACCTCGCTATTCTGCCTCCTCTGCCATCTCCTCATATCTCACTTTCTTTCGCTTGTTTGCCTCATCAACTTGGTCTTCCCAGGGGACCATGAGCTCAATAAATTAAACACCTATTAAAATTAGAGCTAATATATATTATATAGCAACTACTAAAATTACAATTACAGTGCTGGCAATGGCAGAATACTGACTAAAATAAGAACTAGTTTCTAAATTTTAGTGACTTTTTTTTAGGGAATAAATGACAAAACGACCTACCATAGATGGGTAGAGTCACAAGGCAACAGTATTTTGATGACTATTTGCAGTTGAAACAGGATGTTGGGGCAGGACATGATGCAAGTAAAGCCTGCAATGAAATGTTATGTGCACCTGTACATCCTAACAAGGTGAAAAAGTCATTTTTCCATTGCATTGCGACTTAAATGTTTAAGAAAAACATCATCCAGTTTAAGAATTGGATATAGAGATGTCCTTTGCTCTAGGACAGTTCAGTCAATATTTGTGAATGATCAGAGAATGAAAAATTGACAGAAACATCGAACATTGAAAATGAAAAATGTGGAGCTGCTCCACAGAATGTTGTTTTTCCTTGTTCACCTCCAATAGCAAATACTGACACATAACCAATATTGATGCATGTTTGATACTTCTGTGTTGGGAGAAATGGAGTGTCCATTGCATGTCTGGTACATCACATCTACCATTCCCATCTATTCCAGCCTGCCTTTCAATGGTGTGAAGGGAGGGTAATTACATTCTTGAACTGCATTTTTCAACAGTCAATGGATAAATGCCCAATTCTCATATCTATTATTTACTCCTTAGTCAAGTACGAATCTAGCCCTAAAGAGAACTTTCTTCTGGCAGATGTGCCCATGGCAATACTTTCTTTATTATATGCCAAGATCTAGTTGTGATCCCTTCATGATTGAAAGTTTTTACTTCACCCTGGATGTACTCCGGCATCTCCACTAAAGCTATGTTAGTGTTTTGTACAGTTATACTCTCTTTCCTACCTCTGGTGATGTCTCATTTCCAGACCACAGCATTCCTGTCATGATTAATCGACTTGGAACAAATCAATACTGCCCACAGCAGAAAAGGCAAGAAAAAAAGACGCCCTGTCTGAACATCCATGACCTTCAAGTCACCTGATAATTCATACCATGTGACAGGAATCAACAATATATATGAGTGTCAATCAGGATGGAAGTTTGTGCCTTAACGGAAAAAAGTTCAATGTTTTTATTGTGAAAGTTGAGAGACAACTACATCTAAATTAAGAGCAACAATGAGTACAAAGCATCATCATTAAGGAAGTGAGTAAATATTGCCTTACCCAAAGGGATCTCAGCAGCTTGTGAGATTGTGTTGCATATAACAAAACTGACAGCTGATGTATTGTAAAACAGAACTGAGATTATTACCAAATACCAAAACTGTTGATTGCATTTCTAAATGTACAACTTGGCCTGGTCTCGAATAGACGCGGTCAATTTCTGTTGTTTTTGACTGGGAACTGACCATTTCATCACTGATGCATTGGATTGATTTTGTGTGTCAACTTGTTAACTTGGTAGTTGTTTGTCTTGTTGTTAACACATCTGATTTGCGCACTAGCTAACGTATAGTAAATAGTAGAAGCTAGCATGTCAGCATTAACATCGGTTACTTTGCTAAATTAGCCTGGTGGCTAGTTAGCTAGCTAACAAAGCCAAAAACAGTTTGAGTCAGAATGTTCTGGAATAGGGACTAGGGCTGAAGATGAGACAGTTTGTGTCACGTTAACCTACATTTGGAAACACATCTACATTATCACACTATTCACTTTTATTTATAACATTATGGAATTGACCAACACCAACATCACATTTTTTCAGGTATCTTTCTATTTTCCAGCCTGATTTCTTTCACTTTAAACAGAACAGAATCAGGGCTAACAAGGCCTCTGCATCAACAGAGAGAACGTGGAAATTGTATAGCTTGTGATCTTGAATTACTGGAGAGCAGAGGAATAGACAATGGATGTGCAGTGGAATTACTATAAAAATATATATGATTTTAATTAAAACAAACAATGATTCATGGATATCCATTTATTGTACAGGAACACTGAATTTATGACATGGACCTATCCTTAGTTTGATTAAGTGGCAGAGTAACTACTGGGAATGTAATTATATTAAATTAGCTGTCATAGATACAGGCTAAGGATGTATGAATGCAATGTGGAACTATTGCATGCAGTGATGAATGGGATTGTGCTGCACAATGACAAATGATTGAGCAGGTCAAATGAAGCTCACACAAACGCAAGGAGGCGTAGGCAAGTGTGCACTTCTCGTCAGTGCCTAAGAATGTTTCAGTCGATCAGCAGAGGTTTTCTCTGTTTTTTTTTTTGTTTTTTTTTAACAAAAGCAGCTGGCTCTACTCTGCAATTGATTGTGAAAAGAGGTTTGTCTCGTCTGTGAATTACTTTGTGGCTCATCACACACATTCGAAAGACTTACCCCCTCTGAATAGAAGTCTAGAAAGTCAATTTATTTCTCTTGTTTATCGTATTAAAATGAGTTTCTACCGAGATGAAAAGGAATCCCATTTTAATTTGTTTTGCAGCTTGCTTGACAGGGATAGTGAGATTCTGTCATATACCAACAACTTTAATATATCTCTGGTGATGATGGAAAAAGCCAGCACAAAACCATAGCTGAAATCATCTTGTTGCTTCATCTAATAAAGTCTCAGACATCTTTGTTTCTCCTGGCAGTAATCTGGCCTGTTTTTATTGTTATATTATCCATAAGGTAACATTCTTCTGTTATTTCATGTCCAAATAAACAATGAAGCTATGGCATCAAGGTGTAATGCATATAGTAAGTACTTTATATGTATTTATATATCATTGGTGTGCATCGAAACACCTATATACTCACTGCATAGTGTCCCAATTTTCCACCTGTCTCGGCAGCACTGTATGTTGGCTATATCTCCCTGCGCAAAGTTGCTCTGACATCACCTCCACCCGCCAGCATTTGCTATTCACCCACCCTCAACTGCCCGAGATGGTGAAGATTATGAATGTTAAATGAGTTCATGAAAGAGAACGAGTGGCTGAACAGTTTTTTTTTTTTTTTTTTATTGTTCAGCAATGGATGAGGATGTTATTTGCAGGGGTGTGCCGAGTACTCGGACAAAAGAAATATTTGTTATGGATATGTTTACTCCGAACGTAGTCTGGACGTCCTCCTCCGGGTATTTACAGATATTCAGAGCAATATTTGTCCTTTTTTTGTTTGTTTGTTGCTGTCTATCAGTGACAAATTTGTATTTTAATGTGATTCCAGCAGCGCTTGACAGCACCTCCCATAGGACTCATACTCTGGTGGTGTTTGAACATTATTTAATAGCCTGCCTTGTTCTCAGGCTGTGTATAGCCTCTCAGGGCTTTACCCTTTCAGCAGCAGAGCTATCATTAGTGGTTGGAAGTTTCCCCGCTCCGTCCACAGACCTAAGAGCAGCTCTTAGCTAACGCCAGCTGCAGCAATTGTACATTAAGCGCAAGCGACAAGCTAAGCTAGCCTTAGGTGAATGTTAGCTTGCAGTCGAGAACTCTCTCCCTGTCTCTCTTTTCATGCTTTACTGTCTCAAAAAGGTTAAAAAGAATTTAAAACTGGTTTGGGCAAAAATAACAACAGTTTCCGGATAAACCACACCCACTTTCAGTTTAAACCACGCCCATTCTCGTTTTTCACCAAATACAAATACAGATAATTATGTTGGTTGAACAAATATAAATACAAATATTTGTGCAGCAGCAAATGACTCCTTCTAGTGGGAGGAGCTAACTTAGATAGAGGCGGTGGTTAGCCAGAGGAAACTCAGCATGTATTCCACAATTATTTATTGATTGTTTCCATCAGAGTTAGGGCAGCTCATCATCACCCATCCCCATTTCCATTAGGCGGAGCCACACCAGTCCGGCACTGCCCAGCCTGTTACCACGGTTACCTTCCAAACAAACACTGCAGTGAACTGGGATTGTGATTGGAAAATAGCCTATTTCACTGTTACTGCAGCCTACATTGTTTTCTGATTGAAAAGCTTTTGCTTGGGGGTTTGGCCGGGGAAAGTCTGGACAAGTCATTGCTGTCATGTCTCAAGTCATGTCTGAAGTCAAGACGGGTCTCACAACAGAGGAGTCAAGTCGCAATTCCTGATTTGCGCTAAGTCCGACTTGAGTCCGACTATACATGCGCTTTTAAATATTGATAAATGAATTGATGGTATACATTCATTTATTGACAAGCTGTAAAATGTTCCTGGCAAATTTACTGACAGGAAATCACTCAAGATCAGACTACACCAGACCAGTTTGTTTCGGAATATCAATACAGTTGTCTGGATTTTGTGAACCAATGACAAGGAACTACTTCATTCTCATTTTGCTGATAGCATTTCCAACACAGCACCAGTATTAGGTTGGGGAAATCTTCAGTAAAAGTGTCTTTCTCAGCAGAGAATGGCTCTCTTCACGTGTTCAGTCATACTGTATAGCATCTCATTTCTGTGTCGACATGTTTCATCTCAGGGTAACAAAGAACCTGCCCCCCCCGCATGCCCCCTGGGCATTGTTAGCACAGATGCATAGGGTTTTAATCTGTCAGTCATTGCTGTGCTATTGATCTTATGTGAGGGTGTAAATATTCTACAGTGAAAAAATCATATCTATAGTGCATTATAAGGGCACTCATAAGGAATTATAATGTACTCATAGTGCCTTATGCTTATAAGAACACTTACACATTATAAGTACAAGTGTTTTATGAATGTTTAAGAGTGATTATCTAGCAGAGGTTGTCTGACAAGAGTAAATGTATAATATACTGTGGGACTCAAAGTCTGAGTCTACTAGCAAGAACTCTTTTGTTTCAGTTATCAAAAACTAGTCCATTTTTTTAGTCAAATGATATTTCTCAAACAAGATTACATAATTGTCAAAAATAATGTGATTCATAATTAAAAATAATCTTCAATGGAAGTCCTTTTTTCAAAGCGACAATAAGGCATAGAGGACCATATTAATTTAGTCAATATCTGGTATTAGTTGTTTATTAAAGACCAAAACTAAAATATAAGTGCTCATAGTATACTAAATCAGAAGTTACCATTATTTGCTTTAACTAAAGTGGCATCCCTTTTAAGGCATCCACAATCTTAAACCTTGCAACTTAGAAGTACTAAAGGGGAAACCTTCATTATAATTTGAAGAATTTGAAGGTCTGTGTTAAAGGTGCTATGTGTAGCATTTTTAAACGTTCATTTATAATTGTCAAATGAATTGTACCTTGTTATAATTACCGTAAACAAATGAGACCATGGTTGACATGATTGGTAGCCTCTTATCTCACACCAGTATTGTTAGATGAAGACCATATTTCCCATGAACCCCATTGCTTCCTGTCACAAAGAGGATGTTGTTACTTGCCCCTCCCCCTTCTTGGTGTTGCTCTGAATCCATTTGTTTTTTCTCTTTGGCTTTACTGAAGAGGATAAACGTGTTGCAAGTATTTTGTTCCATCAGCCTTTCACTCCTTCCACCATCTGCCATTGCCAGAAACTCTGAAAGCTTCAGCTGCATTTACTTTGCTTCTGTAGCTGGCAGAAGGTAACAACCTTAAAGGGCCTCAAAATACAGTACATCAGGGGAGGAAGAGGTGCTTGATAGAGGGAGTGCTGGGACCCCACATTGATAATTATTCCCTAAGAAGTATGTCAAGTCAGTTGGGTGTCCAGCAGCAGGTAGTAAACCAAAGTTCACAGGACATCAGCACACCTGCTGTGGAGGCAGGCTCTAGCACGGAAACGCAGGGTGATGAAGGTGGAGAGGTCAGCCAGCCAAAAAAGGAAAAGATTAGTGCTCAGAAGCCTAGAGTTAAATGGCCAGGGGCTGCTGAAAGCGGGAAAGGGGAAATTGTATGTGGTGACTTGATTACGGTGTTAGTCAAGCTTTTAGGAACTGCTGAGAGTAAGTTAGAAAAAAATGGTGGATGCTATTTGTGGAGTTTGGAGTAGAAAGGTTTGGTGTTCTTTGAGAAAAGGAAGGCAGGGGTTGAGGTAGTTAAATCCAGGAGACAACAAGAGATAGACAGACTTATCCAGTAGAGAAAGCAGCTTAGGAGGCGGTGGAGGAAGGCTACAGAGGTTTGGAAAGAAGGTATAAATATTTTGCAGGCAGATGTGAAGGAGCAATTGGCAGCAAAGAGCGAGCTAGAATAGCATTGAATAGGACCCATTTAGATTTGTGAAAACATTATTTAACAAGGAGAAAAGTGAGTACCTAAGAGAAACAAAGCATGAGCTCAAAGACTACTCACCATGCTCACCGTCCTACTTATCAGATCTGATCAAACCATATAAACCGCCACATGCCCTCAGATCACAGGATGCAGGCTACCTGTCTTTCCCAGCAGTCATAAAGAAAACTGCAGGTAAGAGTCTTTTTTTATCGGGCTCCCTATCTCTGGAACAGTCTGCCTGTCTCAATCAGAGAGGCAGGCTCTATCGAAGTCTTTAAGTCAAAGCTAAAAACCCATTTATTCTCCTTATCATTTGACCAGCCTTGAGGGAGTGGCTCAGTCTCTTCTCAGAGTAAGGCCAGACCAGTTAGCTCATCCTAGCTCAGGTTCCTGCCGCTGGATACTAGCATCCTGCCTACATGTCCTATTCTCCTCGTCTACCTGTTCCTGTCCACTGACACTGGTAATGTTTGTCTGTGTGAGTGAGAGTGCGTGTATGGGTGTGTGTGAGTGTGTCTCCTATCTGTTCCAGGCTGCAGCTCGGCAGAGTTGGCGTCTGCATGGTCCCCGATGCTGACTGCGACTGAGCGGGTGTTTGCGTTCTCCTATCTGGGCAGTGTTGGTGCCGGCGTGGTCCCCTAGTCCTATGATGGCACTGACTGAGCCGCCGTTTTCTGTGATGCCCCACATCAGATCTGGATGTCCCACCATAATAAACTTTTATGTATTGTGTATCTATGCATCTATTGCACGCCCAACTGTCCTGGTAGGGGGATCCCTCTCTCAGTAGTCCCTCCCGAGGTTTCTTCCGATTTTTCTCTAAAAGGTTTTTTTGGGAGTTTTTCCTTGTCCTCTGTTGAGGGTCCAAGGCTGGGGGATGTCCTGTACTAACCATTTATTGTTTCACACGTTGGGCTTGATACAAGACAACTAGGAGATTGGAGAATGAAGGTAGATTTGTTTCAACAGTTATCTGTGCTGACTGAGACAGTGAGCACTAGTTTAAGACCAGACATGCTGCTGTGGTCAGAGGCATGGAAAATAGTGTATTTTGTTGACATTTTTTTGGAGATTGAGATATGTGGACCTGGCGCGTAGGCAGAACAGCGAGGTTGGAGGTGCCTCAACAAACTCAACGAAACATCAGTGAAGGAAGGATCCCACTTGATAACCCCAATAACAAGCCAAGTCGTGCTATTGGCTAAAGTAGGTAGCAAGAAAATGGTGCCACCTGACGAATGACACCGGAGACTTATGACTGTGTGACCTGATGTCTGCTATGGTGTTGATTCTATCATTCCGATAACATAACATGAGTTGGGCTTCTATGAGTGTTCACATGGGGATAGTAACATCCCTGAATGGGGAATACAGTGGAAGAACAGTGCTCTGCTGTAAAGCAGTCTCCCTTTGTGCCATAAAGCAATACAGCAGATTTCCCAGCTAACACATTATGTAACGGCAAGATAACTTATTGGGACTGTTTGGTAATTCCCTGACTTACCAACCGCCAACATTGTAGCTACATCTTATGGTACTAATTTTATTACCTCCACTCCCCATTTCAGACTTACCACCCGACAACATTCAGGTTCCTTGAGACTGTATGAGACAGCTGCTGTGATCCTTGTGATTTCAGACTAGTTAATGTCAACAGTTACAAATGCTATGCTAAGTTACATTTCAATGTATAGTTCTACAGCATTTTATTTTTGTTGTTTGATATCAGGTGTTGGCTATCTGTGGTAATGCTTTAGCCAGGAGAGTTGCTATATAAATACTTTCTTAAAAACTGTGATTTACAGATGCGCAAAACTTGGCAAATATGTCTTACTCCAAGAGGAAACGATAGTTGTCAGCTATAACTGCTTGGCAAAAGGGAAATAAAGTGTGTGCTTGTGCACTAGGCAGTACAGTAGAAGTCACATAAGCATGAGCAGCTCTAGGTTGGTGCACGATGCATTCACAGAACAGGAAGTAGCTCTTGATTTTCTAACTGTGGTGCTAAATCAATACGATACTGTTTAATACCTTTAATTGAACTTTTTCTTGTATATTTTGTTAACCTGTTTATTTATGTTTATATATTTTCCTATAATAGCTTAAATATGATCAAGTCACTTCATCACTGAAAGTTATTTGGGGCCAAATAACAAGGGTCCATGTTCATGGTATAGAGGGTCATTTGATTGCGTTCGCTGGCCTGCACAAGTACTACCAAAGCCCTTTTCTGAGCCAGGAAAAAGCCTGAATAGTGTAGTATTTTGCTGGTGATTTAGGTGCCAGAACGAGGCCAACACCAGTTTGTGATCCAAAAAGAGAGATGCGTGCTGCCATTGAAACGTGTATTTCTTTGTTATTACCCAGCTTAAAAATGATGTTGGGTCAAACATTGAGAAAACTTTTCTTCACAAGGCAAACATTTATTCCAGGGCACCTTCCCCATTGTTACGCTACTTCAAGGTAAGGGAACAGACACACAGCTCCGTTGCCCAGATAATAAAGCTGTTACATCTCCAAGTTTTCAAGGTGCACTTTGAAGGTCCCTTTGACACCAGGGTGAAGATGTATCCATTATGAGCCACAGTTGGACAAGGTTACAAAACAGTGAAAGGACTATGTGAACACTGTGGGAAATACATAGCTTGTGTTTAGGGTCAAGCTGGTGTTTGGCTTTCTCTCGCTCTCTCTCAATGCATTTCGATGCAATGTTTTCTCTGAAGATGAAATTTGAAACAGACATTTTGGAGTGGTATTGAAAGCACTTCGGTGTAATGAAAAAACATCCCAGACCATTATTCTTTTGAAATAATGGTCTCGGATGTTTTTGAATTCAAACAGCACATTTCATGGCTAAGTTGAGTTGTAACTAAAATAGATTGTATGGGGAAATGAGGAACTACCAGAGTTTATATTACTATACTTAGATCTGTGAATTGACTTTTCCCAACAAGAGCCTAACAAGTATATATCAAATATGTCACCTTGTGGTTGTTTATTGTGTGGGACTGCGGCCGTCGCTCAGTGGACTAGGCCATCTGAAATGTAAAGTGTGCAGGGAAGACCAAGGAAATCCAGACATGTTTGTGTGGTTTACAGCTGTCTTCCAATAAGTCAGATACAATCCAAATAACAAAAAGCTGGCAAACAAATAAACGGCACTACTAATACTCTCTTACAGATACTATTTCCTTAACGAGTATAGTGTAGAATAGCGTAGTGGCGTCATCTTGGATGTCAGAGGACAGGAGGCTTAATGCTTCCTTGCAGATGGTGTGGTTTTAATGATTATGTCGTTAAACTGTGGAAACGGGGTGAAAAAACAGTTGCTAAAAACAAATTATACAAATGTGGAAAAATGTCAACGTTTCCAGTCTGTTATGGAACAATGAAAATACATTTTGCCGGGGCATTGTTTGCATATTAGTTGATTGCACAAATGCTGCAGTCATCAAGAAATGAAAAAAAATCCTTAGGGGGTGTGACTAGCCGCACCATCAACCCAACACACTTGACGGTGATTTTTATAAATGTACACCAGGTAGTCTGCTAGAACTTTATTAGCCCTGTATTGAGTGCACGCAATCGGATTACATCAAAACGTCACTTGCTATAATGGTAAACTATCCTGTGTTGAGTGTCCGCTGATGGGAGCCATCCATCCTTGCCGGTTTGCAAACGAAGACAGAGCCGCAGCATCGGACCGGCTTAAATAGACCAACAGGGGTGCTTGGAGCATACCATGCCAGCTACAGCCAGAGAGGTGGTTCTGGACTTGCTCCCTAAAGGGTCATGGCTGTCATCTTAAGAAAGTTGATCCATCTCCCCTGCAATTAACGATGGGCTAGTCAGTTAGTATATAGCTCCACAGGTTGACTGGAGTGGAGTTAGTTTCCTTTTAGTTGCTTCCTTTGTTAGAGCACTTATTATATTATTGTGTCTCCGGTCTGGTCTGTTTATTTTGACCTAGATTGTTGTTCTATGGCTCTAGAACAGTCCTTTAAGTTAAGTCTACATGTTTTGTTGTTACTTTGCTTTGTTCATCTTACCTGCTCTCCCAGTCATTCTGCAACCCACGGGTCCCTCACAGGGGGAAAAGGAGCTTAAACAAGTGGAAAATCCAATATGGTGTGCATTGATGGTCCTGGAGACAAATTTATGGGCTCTTGGTCATTTTTATAATTTTGACCCCCCCTCTTGCTTTGTCCAAATCCAATCAGTGGCGTCTGAGATATTGTCTGTGACGGACAAACCGATGAATGAACAGACAGAGAACGATCCACACTTGGTGTGAGACAAGTAATCCTATGTACAACTTTAAAGTCAAGACAACAATAATGAAAAACTGTGTTAAGGATATCAAATATAATATCATAGCGAGAGACTGGTGTGGAAGCGTTAGCTGCGGCGTGACTGCAGCTCAACAACTCTCTCAAAGTCTCCCATGTTCTTAAATTAGCCATCAGCTACCAATCTCGCTCTAGCAGGGTTCATTACATTGCAGTCTGTTTGGGTTAATAGCGTTTTCAGGGACAGCTGTTTAGCCTTGTATGAATCCACTGTATAAACAGCCATGGCTGTGGATTTATATTACCGAGGTAAACAGATTTTCACGACTGGCAACATTATTTTATGAATACAGTATGTTTTCCTTTTCAGCTGTTGACAGCGAGTCCCCCGGGGAAGTGGATACCTCAACAGGGTACGTGATTCGTAATGAGAGTGTGGGTGCTTTAAAATGTCAAGGTGGGGAATGTGCGTTTGGTTAAAATAGTGCGCGGCTCAAGAGCTGATTAGGTGACAGACTTAATTACCCACATGCCAGGGAACATACTGAAATACTGTGGGAGACCTGAAGCCTTTTGTGAAAGTAATTGGATGCTCAGAGAGTCGAGCCTTAAAACATTAAATTAAGCCTTCGACACAGATGGCATTTTCCAATTGCAATCCCATTCAAATGTTATGCAGTGTCATAAGAGGCGCGTTTGAGCTCTAGTAGAAATGGTTTTATATTTTAAGATTTTAAGCACGCCAAGTTGTCAAATTAGCTTTTGTGTGACCCCATACCAATACTAGTAATTACTAATACTTTGGAAACTTTCTGCAAGCTTGTAATGCTGTTGTCTGCATGTGTGTGCATGAGAGAGACGTAAATTCCTTGAAAAAATAGTTCCTTAACAGATAAGAAGCAGTTGAGATTGAGAAACTTTTGTTGGCACATCGAAAACTTTTGAAAAAACAAATATGTGTCGTATTTAACAGTCGCTCCAGGTGTCATTTTTAATACGGTCTTGCGTAAAAATAGGACACAAAAAAACACCAGCAAGACGGATCCGCTTCATGTTTGACCCGCCAAATTTAGTTTCATCTTCATAACCTCTCAGAAGAAAGGATTGCTGAGAGTTACAGGCTGGAAATGATGACTTCAGAAGTAAGAAAAATCTAAAAGATGTCTGTGGGAAAGTTAATCTCCTCATTTTCATCTAATCAAAGACAGCAAAATAACAAATTGATTGCTTCTTAACATGGCACCAGACCCCCCCGGAGCTATAGACACAACGCAGCAGAAGTTTAATTTGGATTTTTTGACACCAGTAAGTCGATCGAGGTTCCTTTCCCCCTTCAGCATCAGCAGCAGAGAGTTAGCAGTCTGGACAGTGAGGTTCAGATAAATTAGATATGATCTAGTTGTAGTAGAGTATACGTGATCCCTCTTGCCATTACTGCTACCTTCTGCACAAGCCCCCCTTTTTGAACTTCCAACCATGAACCTTGTTGAACTAAGAGCTGCTTGGTGGATTGGATGCATGCTGAATTGAATAAACCCGGCCACCTTATATTGATTTTTTTCTTGGAGTTTGATGTATGTTCTCTCCATACAAGAGAGAACAGTACTTACACTCAATGATTGTATACAGTGATGCTTGAGAAATTGAGTTTTCAGCATGCAATTCTTATTAAATCAAAATGATCCTTTTCTTAAATGAGATAAAGGATCTATAACTACCAATTTCATATGCTTTTAGAAAATAGTTCAAAGGGAATTAGTGCAGATGCCAAAATAAGTGAACCTCCTCTTGCATTAGTTATATCAAGTATGTAAGTAGAATCAGGTAATAAATAATTGGGTATGAAGTTAACCAATCAAAGGTCAGATAGTTTGTGTGCCACTCCCATAAATCCAGGTGAGAAACCTGGTCAGGTTGGTGTTACCATGCAGGTCAAAGAAAAACACTATGCCGTGATCTAAGGAGACCTCAGAGGAGCTCAGGAAGAGAGGAGTGAGTGAATCAGTCTGGGGAAGGTTAGAAAGTCAAATCAAAAAGATTTGGGCTCCATCAGTCCACTGAAACAAATAATATACAAATGGAGAGTATTTAACACGACAGAGATTTGGACATCCTCCTAAAATATCACCAAGAAATAAATGTTAAAA
>OOFE01049679.1:0-10673 GCA_900323365.1 Monocentris japonica
GTCCCATGTTTGGTGCTCCCTTGCAAAGTCCAAACGGGCAAGTTTGTGGCGTGGGAGGAGACGTGGCCTTTGAAGACGTTTTTTGTTCTTTAAGCCCTTCTCTCGCAGATGCCGTCTTGTGGTTATTGGGCTGCAGTCAGCATCAGTAACGGCCTTAATTTGGGTCGAGGATCGGCCAGTGTCTTCACGGACAGCCCGTCGGATCCTCCGGCTCAGCGCAGGTGAAATTTTTTTGGGTCTACCACTTGACTTTTTTTGTCCCATAACCCTCAGGATCTTTTAAGAAATTTAAAATGACCATCTTGCTGCGTCCAACCTCGGCAGCGATGGCGCGTTGCGAGAGGCCTTGCTTGTGCAGCTCAACAATCCTGCCACGTTCAAAGACAGAAAGCTTTTTTGCCTTTGTCATCAGGAGGTCATGACAGTGTGAATGCCTGAATGAAAATGACATGAAAGCCAGATTTTTGCGCAGATTTTGACTTTTTAAGGCTATGGTCTTAAACTTTTGATCAGCTGATGAACAGCCTGTTTGAGTTTAAATGCAGTTTTCAATAAATTGCCTACTCTCTATTTTTTGTCTCTTGCTCCTGTTTCTTCTTTTTGCATTTTGAAGCTCTACTAACAACCTGGTTACGATCCACCAGTGCGAAATGCGAATTCTTGTAATTTTTCCCCCGGTCTTAAGATTTTGTTCAGGAGTGTACATGTTAGAAACTATTTCTTTGTTGATATTAGCAGAACTAGCTAATGTTCTGCGCTAGCAATGTGCAACGTGGGCTCTAACTTAGTCTTGCTGCCGTGACGTAAATTACGTACTGAATGGAAGCTCACAGATTTTATGTTTTGCGTAACGGTTTGTAGGAGCTGGAGAGAGATCACTGACTGTTCACTCTGACAATGTGTCTTGTGTGTCTTTTACTCAGGTATGTTTATTGAATGTATTTTATAGATGAGTGTGTTTTTATAATTTTGTTGCACTTATATCTGAGCCCTCATTGTACTGCATGGGTGGAAATGTGACATAACTAATACAATACGATCACAATAATGTCATTGCAATACTTTGTGGTGATAGATTGGCTCATCTGTCAGTGTTAAGAGTTTAAGTAATAGTAATATTATCTTCATTCTGTTTTGTGCTTTGTAGAGATAAAAACTCTCAGTAAATGCACTTGATCTCAAGCTGTGACTGTGTCTGCTGCATTATTGGCCAAACCAAGAAGAAGGGGTTACACTGGCACCAACACTGGAATGGGAAAAAACTATGCCAATTATGTCAATTTAGTGTACCCTGTGGTTTACAACATGTGAAATCTTCATGATAGAGGTGGTATTTTTAATGTGCACTTCCCCAAATAATAAAATGACATTTACTGGTGTGACAGGGAAGGGAATTTATTCTGTGACTGAGTGTGAAGGGAATAATTTCTATGATTATATACAGTATCTGCGAATACACCCCCTTGAACAAAGATTGCCTGCAGCACTTGAATAGGAAACTTTCTGATACGTTACATAATTGTTTTGAACTGAAAGTGACATTTCAAGCTGCGTGGGACTTCATTGTCTCTGCTCGGCATGTCTCCCACCTACATGAAGTAATTGTAAAAGTTTCAGGTGTCCATGCTTTACGTGAAGTGAGCATACAATGAAAAGGTGCATGTACAGTACTGTGAGAATCAACCTCTCTGAACACTTTGAGTATCTTCACCCTCTCCATATTTATGTGCAAATGTAGTAGAGATAGACACTTTTTGTTGGCTTGGAAAGTGAAAAAGGACAATGAGATACAGCAGCTCCATGATTAAAAAAAAGGAAGTGTAAAGCAGAAGGTTTTATCTGACGTTTTGTTGTTTCTTTGAAACCTTCATGAAACTTGTTGCTTGGGAGGAAAGCTGAACCACCCACACCCTCTTCCCCTTTGCCTAACACTTACATGGCTTTAATATTACTTTTAAGAGAAATTGCAAAAATAAGATTTCAGCAAATACAACAGGAGATTCTGTAGTTTTTTTTGGTAGAGGGCATGCCAAAATAATGTTTCAAGTGACATGTTAAAGTTAGCACTATATATTTTGTTTAAACCTAAACAGTCAAACCCTCAAATCAAGGCCATTTAAATATCCACATAATCCTTTTAATAAAACTATAGGTTCAGAGGATAACCTCACATTGCCAAAAATGGTCAACCCCAAAACAGACTTCCACCATTTGCCATTTTCCAACGAGTATACACTGCTTTAGCTGGGGAATGCTTTTCGATTGAAAGTGCTGTTGTTTTGAATGCATACGCTGTATGAAAGAAAAGTCAGGCTTGTGATTGCATGTTACACAGAGGAGAGAATTTTCACCCATTGTGAACATATTTTCTCATTCTGATCACTGATCACAAAGCGAGATGTAGTGGCTTTGCATGTGTGTCACA
Organism: Monocentris japonica; assembly: GCA_900323365.1. Classification (NCBI taxonomy): domain Eukaryota; kingdom Metazoa; phylum Chordata; class Actinopteri; order Trachichthyiformes; family Monocentridae; genus Monocentris; species Monocentris japonica. The sequence continues at coordinate 2,426 of OOFE01049679.1, forward strand.
AATCTGCCAGCAGCCACGCTGCTGCCATTATGGAGGTCCACTGGAGAACTAGATGCGCTCAAATAATAGCTAACTACATAACAACTGGGATAGAAAAAGAAAGATATGTGAAAAAAATTGTTGTGGTGTGGGTGTAGGACAATTCAGTAATGTTGTAAGTGAAGGTGAATAGTCTGATAAAGTAGATTTGTTTTCAGTCCTAGCCTCTACTCGCAAAACAGTTGTCTTTTTCGGCCCAAATTAGGTATTCTGAATCACATCCCCTTTCAGTCTAATGTGAAAAAGAATAGGGGTGTAAAATAATTGCCTTTAACGACATCCTGTGCCAGGGGTGTAAAAAGTACACAGAAATTATACTTAAGTTAAAGTATGGGTACTGGTTCAAAATCTTACTAAATTCTCAAGTCAAAGTATCTAGCTAAAAATACACTTGAGTAAAAGTCAAAAAGTTTCTATTATTGCAATGGATAGACAATTCTAATATGAAAGAACAGAGGACACTTTTTTGCATTAAAATTACTTCAAAGGCCAATTGTGACATGAAGCCAATCATGACATCACAAAAGCCAATTGTGACACCCTATAGCCAATTCAATACCACACATCCTAAGGTTCTTGTCAAAGAGTTGAAAAGCATTTTTACATTGGCACAATGGTTACTGTCCACTGGAAGCACGTTAGCATTTTGTATCAATGCTAGCGGAAACGAATGGGTTCAGCTAGCCAGTATTTACCAAACATGGGTGCCGATCATTTCGTCCTCTTAACTTGCAACTTTAGTGGCCATCTTCTGTAGCTTCTCTGACTGTCATATTGTGATAGCAGGTGTCATCAAAGATCCCCGCTTTCTGGTCTTGCACAAGGACCAGTAAGCATGGGTATGGGCAGGTTAATTTTCCATTGATAGGGAACTTATTGGTTTTATATATAGTACTGCTGTGGGGTTATTAGTTCAGCCAATGAAAAAAAATAATACTAATTTAAAGTTTCTGAAGTTCGTTGGACCTACGACACTTACTTGTACTTGGAAGGTCTGAATTTTAAATGTAAGAAGTGAAAACTATCTTTTATTTTTCTCAAAACTGTAATTGAGCAAGAGTACAAGTATACAAATTGAATAATGCTTGAGTAAAGTACCAATCCCCCGAAATAGTACTTAAGTATAGTCACAAAGTACAATTACTCAAGTACTTACACCCCTGGATATTGGGTAAGGTGACCAATGGGCCAAACTCTTAAAATGTCAATGTAGTCCTTTTGTAATAGTAACCTAAATGTATTTTAGTATCACTGTAATATTTCTAGAATAGCTTTTCAATATATTTCCAGTATCCATCTAAAATCTGGTTTAGGATTACAGGTCCTTTTATCATCAGTAATTTGCCATATGCTTTTTTTTGCCAGGACTACTTAAAATCACTAGAGAGGTTCACCATAAGGCACATATTCCTTGGAGGTAAGCAACAATAATAGGCTCACTGTATGCCCCATGAAATAGACTCATAGCTTTAGATATGTGTACACATGGTGACTTATGAGTCTTAATTGCTTTATTCCTAACTAGTGAAAACTAACTAGCTTAGTGCTATTTCCATGCTTGCCAGCTGTGAGTGTCTTTGAAAAAATGTCTGCATATCTGGACTAATTTCTCAATGGAAGAACGACGCACCATAAAACAAAACATTTTTAAGACCTCTAAAACTGAATTTAAGACCATTGCTATATTTAACTGTATTCAAGACCATTTAAGGCCTTGAGTTGTAAAACTCTTTCAGCACCTGCGGGCACTCTGTGTCTAGATTAGTACAAAACCAAGAGGGGCCACCAACCATTTATTACTGATGGTAACCACGCTGAACAATTCCAAACAAAACCACACAAAACAAGTCAACACAAACTGCAGGACGTACTGTAACAAACTATTGTCCACAGGCAGGTCAATGGGATGTCGTGCTGCTGCTGCCCTGGCCAGGCAGCTGAGCGATGAAAACAAGGATGCAGTGCAAGGCGTCATCTGCCTGTCTTTCCCACTGCACCCCCCAGGACAGACTCACACCCATCACCAGCGGAGCGAGGACCTCAGGGGGCTGCCCAAACACATGCCTGTGCTGTTTGTGTCAGGCACCGAGGACAACATGTGTGATAGGGTGAGAGGGGAACACTATTTGGGGGCTGTTTATAACAGGCTGACTGCAGGTCCAGAAAAACTCTTAAAATGTCTGAAATCTAAATTCAAGGCCTTATATGGTCTTGAATACAGTTATATACTATTTTAATTTCATATTTGCACATTTATTTGCTGTAAACTCACATACCTGTTTTCTTCCCTGTTTAATCACATTCTTTTCATTTGTTTTAAATTGCATACATATTGATATTTCATGTTAACTTGCAGACACTGTATACTTAGAACAGAATCCAGTCCTCTACATCTGACATCTGACATAATATGCACAATACCCTGCCCTGCCATCCATGCTGTATCCTATTGCCCCATCATCCAGCATACACAAGGTACACTTGACTGCTTTCGTTCCAACATTAATGTTTGCAGAAGTGATCGTTTCATGTTCTCTCTTTGCCTAGGTCATTTTTGACAGAGTGGTGAAGGAAATGAAAGCCCAAGTTGACGTTTTCTGTCTGAAAGGAGGAAGCCATGGGCTTACAGTAAAGGGAACGTCTGAGGATTCTGTATTGGATGAAGTGAACTCACAAGTCATCACCTGGATTATAAAGCAGAGAGAATAAAATACATAATCTTATGTGATTCTCTTTTTGTGTTATACTGGTACTGGTCTTGTTGTTTATGTTATCACATTAAAATTAATTATATTTTAATCTGGTTAGTCTGGTTGTTGGTTGATTTTTGAAAAGCAGAACTTTATAGCCTTGTAAATTGAGATACTATACAAGGCTTCCTTTAATGGTAAAGAAAGGGCAAGGATAATTTTAAATTTAAATTTTAGCTCATTTTTGGGTCTTTTTTTCTGTAGCCAATGGCCTCAATAGGGACGGAGGTCTTCATGTCATCAATTGGTGGTTTCACAAGAAAGGACTGAGGCAAATTTAGAAAGTGCCACTTCTAATAAACTTCCGGGTTGGAGCGCCACCTTTATTAACGTTTACTCGTTTGTAATTGGCTGGCTGACTTCCGCGTTTTCTGCGAGGAAGCATGGCAGGAGAACCGTGGAACAGAGTAAATATTCCCCTTCCAAGTGCTGTTTCTTGTGTCCGTATACATTTCAGTCGAACAACAGGTACGCTGCCGTGGTCCAATTCCGATTAAATATCTCTGACATGTTATATGATGTCTGACGCAAAACTGAGCGCTAACAAATTCTCTCTGTTTGCCTTTTGCAACCCACGTGGGAAAAACTGCATGGAACCACTTTCTATAGTATGAATTTTAGCGAGGAAATTGTGATGTTTGAGTGCCGTTGTTGTTTTGCAGATGTAAATGTTAAAAGCCTTCTGAGGGAAAATGAGAACGTCCGTAAGCTGCTTAGGAGTGAGATTCTTCAAACGGAGATACGACTTCTCTACGAGCTGTTATACGTTCTAAACAACAGTTACAGGGGAAATAAGACGTTCAGGGTTTTAAAGCAGGTGAGGATTGTGGACATTGCTTCTACATCTGATCACTTCAAGTAATCTTTATAGTTATGTTACAGTCTGTGTCCTGATGATAGGAAACGTGCAAGTTATTCAGGATTCCCCATGTATCAAATAGACTTATGAAGCAGAAACCAGAAAAGCAGAAATAACTTTTGTGCACAACAATATAAAAACTGATTGGCTACCTTCTTTATTGAGCTGCTCATTTGTCTGGCATGCATATTTAATCATCCTCTCTCGCAGGTTGAACAATGCATCAACAGGTTGAAGGAAATGAAGCTGGATGTTGCCCTTCAGGACCTGACAGATCTGTGTCCAACAAGGACGCAACGGTAGTAGGGTTTGTTGGTTCTCCATTATTGTTGTCTGGAAATGATTTGAAAATGTACACCAGCATCCACACCAGAAGAGGCCTAGGTGTCACGATTGCCAGTGTGGTGGGTTTTGTGCAGACACAGTACTTAAAGACTGCGAGGGCATCATACATTATTTAGGGACAAACAAAGACCTATTGGAGCCTCAATCCAGAAACAATGTGCATCACAAATGCTCTGTTGGAACTCATTCAAATGCCTTATACAATGAAATGCAGTGTTGTCTTTTAGGAGGTTATAAAAACAAGGAAAGGCATGGGCTTGGCCTGGGATACTTCTCGGAGGAACTCCAGAAGCCACTGGTACAGATGGGCCAGGTTGTCCAGGATACCCTGGAAAAACACCCTGATGGGGCACAAAGACACAATTTAGACTGTGGAAGCTGGGTTGACAAATAGTACTTCAGCAGCTTTGCTGATGCAAACAGGATTAAGAAGAGGATTGTGTGTGTAGCATTCAAATTTTGCGTTTTGCAATTACAAATTTCAGTTGTGTCAACCCATCTGTCCACCTAAGAATCCCATAGGGAAAACTCTGTCACAGAAATGAGTGTATATGCAGTACTGGGATGGGGGGGCATGTAGCCTAGGCCAGAGGCTGCCACCAGTGAGATGTACTTGAGGATTATCTAACCAAAGCAGATATGCATCAATTCCAACAGTAAACCATCATGTTGAATGTGAATGGCTGTAATTATCTGTTGCTCAGCTGTGATGACGATTTGTATGTAACACGGCACATGATATGTTTGTGTGTTAGAGGAGTGAGCGTTGAGCTTGGTGAATGTGATGTTCCCAGTCAGCCCAGGCTGGAGTGGCTCTGTCTCAAAGTGCTGGGAGCCGCCCAACTGATGAGCCGTACGTTGAATCGCTGCAGCAGGGCCTTCATGTATCCTTTCCAGAGGTGGATCTGGATGAATCAGCTCTGACATGCTTTGGGAATGTGGGCCCTTTGATCAGAATTGGGCTAAACAATCTAGGCCTACTTTATGGATTTGCCCTTAACGAACATTTCCTGCAGACTTTCAAAGGAGCAGCTCAAATTGGAGGAGTTCATTGTCTTAAATGTGGTGATAACCAGCATGCTCAGTCGTCTGTGGTGAGTACTTCAGATCATTGTCAAATCCAAAAAGGCTAACAAACTCAAGCAAATCTTTGAATGTAACTTTGAATATAAGTTTGAATTGAAAAAATTAAACTTTAATACCCAGGACTCATGTGCCGTGACATCAGTAAACTGCACACAGCATGTTCATGTTTACGAGCCTGGCAAGTCTGTGATCGCTTTATAACAAAGAAAGGATACTAAAGTGATGAGAGAGGCAAGAGATCTAATGTTGGTGAGTCCAGTTTTCTCTAGACAGCGCTCATTCACTGCTGTTTAGAGGGCAATTTTGTATTTCAAGTTTCAATTCATCACTTTTTGTGAATGGAGAAGATTTGCCACCAGTTGCCATACTTGACACCAGAATCTCCAATGGGGCAAATAGGGGGCATCTATGGACTCTAAATTAGTGGGGATAGGATGCTCTTTTGTGTTGCAGCCCCACTTGGTGATTTAGGCTGATAAAACAGGTGTATTTTCACATACAAATCTTGCCTAGTGTAGCTTTAAATCTATGAATGACTATTAGTTGACACAACTGAATTTTGTAATTGCAAAACGCAAAATTTGAATGTTGCACACATGATCCTCTTCTTAATCCAGTTTGCATCAGCAAAGCTGCTGAAGTACTATTTGTCAACCCAGCTTCCACAGTCTAAATTGTGTCTTTGTGACTTTGTGCCCCATCAGGGTGTTTTTCCGGGGTATCCTGGACAACCTGGCCCATCTGTACCAGTGGCTTCTGGAGTTCCTCCGAGAAGTATCCCAGGCCAAGCCCATGCCTTTCCTCACAGGCTTCTCCCTGCCAGCAGACATGGTTCAGTTCCTGGGTCCCTCTGATGCATTTTTACTGACCAAAAGGCCATCACAGGGCCCTAAGGCCAAAAACCGTCAGGAGAAGCAGCAGAAGAAAGCTCCTGTCAAATTCACTAACCAGGCAAAGGAGAGGGAAGACCTGGGAGTTGCTATCCAAAGAGGTGTTTTACATTGTTCTGTATTCTGTATGAAGCCTTTGAAGCAGGGTTGAGACCTACTGCCCAATGTCATCTCCTGATATGGATAGTTTACAACATGAATGACAGCCTTAACTGATCTGCCACTAGCAAACAATCCAATTCTAGTGGAAAAGTGAATTTTCTTACAATGGGATTTACTGTTTGGAGTTTACCATACATCCATTAACTATACTGAAATAACTGTTCTTCAGGTCAACTTTTTGACATCGATATGAAGCCTTTGCTCAAGGTCTCCAGGGATTTTACAGAGGTATGTGAACTGAACTGAACTTGTCTGTTAGTTATTTAAGTAACTACCCAGAATTATTATGCTTATCTAATGTTTATCTCCCTATCTAATAGTTATATGTTCTTTCTTCATGTAGGTACCCAAGGAGAAGTCTTTCCCAAAGAAGACACATGAGGTTGAGAAGATGTTCAAGAAACAAGTGACAGCAGCTACCACTTTCACAGACATGGCAACCCACCTGCAGGAGATTATCACATGGTGCAAATCTCAAAATTTGGAAAAGGAAAAACGTCTCTTATCATTCCTGTACCTGAAGTGCCAAAAGATGAAACACCTAGAGTCAGCAGGTTACAAGTAAGAAGGAAACATTTTAGAAATGTTGATGTAAAAGTTGTTCTTTTAGTATTCTGTGGAGATATGTTTAGTTTATTCCCTTATTTTTTGTTTGTCTATGATTTGTCCTTATCCTCAGTGTCCAGAAGAAGTTGCGTAGCTTCAAACGAGAGGCTTGCTGGGCTTCCTCTCCCACAGGGTCAGTTCCCAGGACATGCCTATCTATCACTGCAGTGTGGAGAAATACTTACTTGAGAACTCGTTTTCAGCCACTCAGGACCCGATTTAGGCCTTCAACGGTCAGAATCTGTGCTAAAAGGAAACGGATGGTGAGGCAAAGGAAGAGGACTAAGTTATCAGTGTCGGGACTGTCAGAGGATGGCAATGATACTAAAAGAAGCAGAACTTCACATGAGATGACACCTCAGACATCTGACTGCGAGAGTCAAGATGAGATAGATGATATATTTTCCAGTGTCGGTTTCTGACATTTTTGAATTAGACAAGTTCGAGAAAACAAATTACTGTTACTGTAAGGTTTTTCTTCTGCACATTTCTGAGTTCAATAATCAAATTGGATTATATCTGAAAATTGGGTTTTTCAAAACACATAAATGTGATTCTGATCCTTCATTCAATCCTCAGCAATCAGCATTATCTTGATCCCACTGGAATGGTGGATTTGGAGACATGAAGGGCATTATATCTAACCAAGTAATTGTAACTGGTGAGAATGTAGGGAAAATATGGGCTATACATCGGGAGTAGAGATTAAACATAATATTTTCTATTTACATGTTTTTAAATGAGCAAAACCTTCACAACAAAGTCTTAAACCAACTGCTGGATCAGCTGGACGGACACGGCATACATTTTAACTTCATTTTTTACGGTTATTTGTAGTCAAGCCCCACCCATGACGTGTTTTCATTGGTTTAGCTAGACCATGGCAAATATCAAAACTACCAGGGTAAACGGAATCACTTTATTGGCCAAGTGGAGGGTTGCTCTCTAGACACCACAGTGTCACACACAGTGAAGATAATCTAAGAGTTAAGAAGATAAATACTATATACACTGCTATAATAGTCAGTAGTTCATCTCTACAGTCTTTACATTGAGCTCCAGGTTGTTATGGCTGCACCAGGACACCAGCTGATCAACTTTATGTTTGTACGCTGACTTGTTGCCATCTCATATGAGTCCAATCAGCATTGTCAGCGAATCTCAGGAGTTTAACAGAGGGTTCCCTGGAGATGCAGTCGTTGGTGGAGAGGAGAGCGCACACAGCCCTGTGGTGTAATTGTATACTTGGATATGGATTGATGCAAACGATTTTGTTTGACATTTATTCCTCCAAATAAAATTGTGTAGCAAGCATGGAGAACAATTTTGCTTCAGTTGCATTCATAAGTAAAATTACCCAATACCTACTCAAACTCGTTCATGAATCACACACCTCTCTCTGTCTCTGAGTTTTGTTGTAGTAGGTCTAATTAATTTAAAACACCCTGCTGGAACATTAAATTATGGCTGTGTGATTTTTTTTTTTTTTTTTTGTTTGGATTTTTGTTCAG
>OOFE01049679.1:26812-48553 GCA_900323365.1 Monocentris japonica
CCCAACCCCACCTATCACCACCACCCACCACCAAATGGAAATAAGCTGTCAAGCTTTGTGTTATCGTTGAATAACTTGGATACAATATGGAATTTGTATATGCAGTATGAAATAAGTGAAATGGTAAAAAATCAAGATAGATGCAATATATAACGCATTACAACTGTATGACAATATGAAGAAGACTGACAGCATGTGAATTAGACAGTAGTAGGACCCCTAGTGGTTGACATTCAAACCAGACTGCCACTGATTTCGAAACCAGGCATTTTTATTTTCCTGCTCTTCTATGATTACTGTTTTTCATCTAATAGAACTCAATCCAAATTCTTAGCTGGCTTACAGTCAGTGAGGATCACCTACATACCCTGCACCCTTCATGGGTATGTTTTCATGGAAAACATGCCTGAAGTGCAGTTCTCAGCACTGAGAAGACAAATACCAGTATTTTGAATCCTAACTTTTAAAACCGAAAACTTCTTACCTACATTGTGCAGCGCCCTTCACAAATCCCTGTTGCAACTGGAATTTAAGCTACAATAAAACCTTTCACCTTAAGACAGCAAAGTGTTTGCTAGTCCTGCCATCCTCCCCCTCTGTTGGTCAATTCCCCCCCCAGTACTTGTCACTCATCCTGATGAGCTGTCTACCTTGAAACAGCATCTAGCCTGAGGCTAGACAAGTAACCATCCATGAGTAAACCATGAGTAACCATAATCTGTAAAGCTACCACAGGTGTTGAAGAAGCAAACAGGGAATGCAGCCAATCTGCAATTTTAAAAAAAAAAGAAAAAAAGAAATGTCAATACTTATTGAGACCTTGTTTGCAGCTTGTTTAGCTTGGATGTTTGTTTGTTTGTTTGTTATTGTTTCCTGCCATTATTGTTGTTGCCGTGTTTCCTGTGCTTGACAGCCACAACCCAGCTCACTGCTGGCCACGCCCATATGATGGTCTCGTACAGCAAATGGTATATGCCCCAAAATGTCCTGAACATCATCAAAGCCAATTTCAGGCAAACAGGACATACAGGGTCATACACAGACAAAGATTGATAGTGTAAAATATGTCCTATATATTAATGTAATTTTATATTAATGTGAAAAGAAGTTGCATATTGCAGCTTTAAAAGCCTACCTTCTCATTCCTAGTTTGTGGAGGACTACGAGCCCACCAAGGCAGACAGCTACAGGAAGAAGGTGGTGCTGGATGGGGAGGAGGTTCAGATCGACATCCTGGACACGGCAGGCCAGGAGGACTATGCTGCCATCAGGGACAACTACTTCCGCAGTGGAGAGGGCTTCCTGCTGGTCTTCTCCATCACAGAGCACGAGTCCTTCACTGCCACTGCTGAGTTCAGGTACAAGAATGTGATGCAGTTTGATTGATTTACATATTTACTATATAATTGATATTGTATAATTTATTGTTTTAGTGTCTCATGTTCTAAATGCTGCTTCAGAGGCTTTGTCACCCTGACATGAATAAAATGAATGGGGAAACACTGAATACTTGATAATATTGCGACCCGCATCTGCCCTTTTCTGTGCTCGGCAGGGAGCAGATCTTGCGGGTGAAGGCAGAAGAGGACAAGATCCCTTTGCTGCTGGTAGGGAACAAGTCGGACCTGGAGGAGCGCCGGCAGGTATCTGTAGACGAGGCCCGAGGCAAGGCTGAGGAGTGGGGCGTGCAGTACGTAGAGACATCGGCCAAAACCAGAGCCAACGTTGACAAGGTACACACATCGTACTCAAGCAATGCCAATTTATTTTCATGGAGATATTTGACCTGTGCTGAATATTTGTCTTAACTTAAATTGATGTAATTTCAAAAGTTGAAAACATTTGTGACCATAACATGAATATTATCTACATAATATAAAAAGTTGTGAAACTATATTTCCAGAAAGGTGTCTGTGCGGTCTGGCATTGGAGCTGAAATGATTTCTCTTGTTTACTCTCAAGGTATTTTTTGACCTGATGCGTGAAGTGCGAGGCAAGAAAATGTCAGAAAACAAAGACAAAAATGGAAAAGGAAAGAACAAGAAGAACAAGAAGAGCTTCAAAGAGAGATGCTGTTTACTTTGAACTCTCAATGGACCATAACAACCCACAACACATTTGCTACATTGGGGAAAATGTTCAAGAGCAAAGCATCCTCCCTATTGTCATGTCAAATGAAATTTGTCTGATTTATTATTTTTTTTTTAATAGCTGGCCATGATTTAGCGTCTAGAACAATCTCAACCACTTTTTTTCCACACACAACTAAAGGTTTAATTGAGTTGTTGTTTTAACAAAAGGTTACCACTATTCTGTGACTTGGACTGCAGTGCTTGATGGCTCCTAATAAGCCGATGACCAAACTGCCACTGACACTAACTCTAGACTTGCTTGAGACATTCTGTTTTACCCAAATACAGATTATGCTGCCTTGGACTACAGATCAGTGTGTGTTTTAGTCCAAGATTCGGCAGAGTCTTTGTCCAGTAAACAGTCCTTTCCCCTTTTTTTTCTTGACCTGCTCTTAGCATAATTCTTTTATTTTCGTATAGATCAAGTGAGCCTAGGTTCAGCCCCATCGATTTACAGGGAACCTTAATGCTGCTGTCCCTTATATTTGTAATCATTTATAACGACACTAATGTTGTGTTCATCAAAGATGTTGGCCACATTCTCTCCTCCATGTGATTCATCATTTGTTAAAACTCACATCTTCACAACTGAAAGCACACATGATTGGAATGGATATTGAATTGAAATTTCAAAAGTTTTTGTTCCAGATATTTTCAGCATTTATTAGATATTTTGAGGCTGTGAGTAGGCTGTAGTGGTTAAGTAGGGACTAGTCATTTGAAGTAGGTAATTTAGCAGTGACTAAGCAGAAAGAATAGACCAGGTTTATTTGGATGGTAGTGTGCTGTGTTGATATAATTTGGTCCTCCCCTCCCATCTCACAGTGCAGATTGCTTCCAGGGTTACATGGATGTTGAGGTTAGGAGTCTTTGCTGGCTCTGCACTGTGGGACAGGTAAAGACAATCCAGGAGGCCATCATGCTTCTGGTTCATGATGTTGCCATAATCGGTCGAACACATCTAACGGCTTATTGTTAATATTGACACTTTTGTTGTCAATATTGTCAAAGGAGTCATGCTGGGGATTTTTAAGCAGAATGTGCCAAAAAAATCACAAATAACATGTCAAACTAGTTCCTCTTTATGGATATATGTGTATTAATTAACTGAGTGTATGTGCATTGATGAGAAAATGTCTACTTTTTTTTCTGTCTGTGTGAGTGAAGCTTTGATGAGGATGCCAACTGCATAACTGTTGTTGTTTAATCAAGTGCTACAGTGAACAAGATGTTTCTACCACTGCCCAAATCATTCTCTTTCTAATGTGTCCTTCCTATTTCTTTTACTTATACTCTACTGTGAGTAGGATTTTTTTTTTCTCTGTGTAGTGAGAGGAAAAAAATCCAATTTGAAAGAAGAAAATATGTTGCCAAATAAATATTTTTTTCTTTGTAAGTGCTGGACTTAATGGAATCATTTGTCAGGAACGGACAATACATTTGTCCTTCAAATCCCTGTTCACACAACATATGACACTGGACATGGAATATGTCTCTGTGTTAAAATGTTATCATTGAGCAGCCCCAGTTTTAAATTTTGAATCTCGATTTTTGGGTTCAGGCTTGATGTATATCTGTGAAACCAGTTGCAGTTAATTAACTTGATCCTTAAAATTCAGTCAATTCTAAATGTAAATTGAAATAGCAATTCACACCCGAATGATAGAACGTTTATGAATAAAGATTTGGATCATAAGGATATTAGAACCTTTATATAGCATCAGATGATTTACCTTAGGTCTATTTGAATGTTGAAGCACAGATTAAATTGAAAGTGAACTGGCCTCAACCAGTAGACCTAGTGTTGCACATTGCCCTTTGTTGGCTGCTGACGTAACAAACCACTCTCACCACTTATTTGTATTGATACCGTACAGTTACAGTGGTGTGGGCCACTAAGTGATTTAAAAGCATTTGGTTGTCATCTCATCTTGCCTCTGGGGCATTTTGTGGCCCAATTTCCTGAAACGACCCACCAGTTATTCAGTTTGCATTGATTGTACCTCTGCAGTTTACAAACAAGTGCCAACGGCCCTTTTTCTTGTGTTTGACAGATATGTTACCAATATTTCTATTAGCCTTACAAGCTTATATGGCCAGAAGGGTGTAATGCTACCCTCAAGATGAACCAGTTGTGAGCTCTCTTCGCTGAACCCCTGAGGGTGGCCATGTGGGTGAAACTCATTCCACAACCTGAAAACAGGTTTGACTGCATCACAAGTAGGGGCATACCATATCACCCTTGGATATAATTTTCCTGGGATGGATAGGGGGGAGTGAGGAGTTCACCCTCATTTCTTCTCTTGGTTTTATGCAATAAAAAGGAAATGCAACCTTTTAGTCTATATTGGCCTTGTGTCCTTTGATAATGCAGTTTGTATTGCCGAACATCCATTGACTGTATGTCCTCTATAGCCAAAAAGGAGAAAGAAGTTTGTCTGCCACTATCTCTGCTGATGTACAGCTCCTTTAAGATCCAAATGGCAACTGAAGAAAAAGTCACCATAACATTGGTAGAATATTCCTATAGGGACTTAGTGTACTCAATAGAGAGTTTATAGTGACCTTAATCTACTTTATGGTATTTTTATCTCTTATGGTATCATTATAATATTCCTATCGGGACTTATAGTGCCTGTGGTACTCAATAGAGAGTTTATAGTGACCTTATTCTACTTTATGTTATGTTTTTTATCTCCTATTATATTCCTGTAGGGACGTGTAGATTTGCTGATATTTGTATAGTGTAGGATGATCTTGTGGGAATGGAAGGTACATGTTCTTATTCAGAACTGATGGCACTATTTTAGCATTAGGCACCTTTAGGTGTAAGCACTCAGATATCCTATGAGTCCACAAATCAGCCGCCCATTTGTTGTCAATGGAGCAGCTCCAAGCTGTGCATCTTGATGACATCACAGATTAGAGTCTTGTTTCTTTGGTCTTTGGGAGGGAATTGTACATTTACACATATTGACTAGGCTGTCCTACACCAAGTGAATTCTTAAATTTAGCAGTATTCACCTTTAAAGCGAAGGGGTGGAAAGCGATAGAGGATAGATAAAGTGTGCAAATCTGAACGAGTAGACATGGGATTTAAACTGTGATGTTAGTGGCAAACACTGTGCCACATTTACTGCATGCACATTTCTTAAATAGCCTAATCCCCCCTATTTTATGTCACTATTTGAAAACTATCATGTCTAATATTATAGGCTCTGGCAGCATTGCCACCAGAGAAGCTATGTCAGAGCACTGATTAGCAAAGGTACTTTTACTTGCCTGACACTCAGCTCTGGATTTCCTCACTTCCTCTGCACCTCTAAGTAGGCAGATTAGGTGGTCCGTTAAACCCGCAGCAAGGCACTTATTTAGAAATATATGAAAGGGCAAAGTGAGCCGGGCTAATGACCAATGCGGTGTCACCAGCACACTCCCAGGTCTTTTATCATTCTGCAGTGAGGGCCCCCGTCCTCTGAGTAACCCTCATTATATCTGAGCTAATGTTGGGGATGAGGATGTTCAAGTGATAAAGCACCATCACAGTCCTTCATTATACAGAAAGAGAAACATACTCGGTGGAATTGCTCCCGACCTAAAAGATAAATGCAATGGACAGAGAATAACTCCTATTTTAGCGACTGTGCCACATCCTACTGTCTGCATGTCTCAGAGGGGAAACATCACACCTTGGCCATGGGATGGCAGTCACGCCATGCTGTAGGCCTATTCCGCCATTTGCCGTTTTCTGCTTCAGCAGTGCTCTGAGTACAGTGGCGTGTATGTGGTATAAATGGCTCTTAAAATATGGCCTGATCTCCATCTAAGTCATGAAAATAGATAAACACAACGTGATTTAACAAATAACACACAAAAATGTACTTGTACATGTCTTTATTGGCCATGTTGTTCAAACAGCTTGGATTGGAAAAAGTATATTAACCATGAGATTTAGTAACTGGAGGAATTCCCTATAGCAGCAATAACCTCTACCAAGCATTTACTGTAGTTGCTGATTAGACCTGCACAACGGTTAGGAGGTATTTTTGACCATTCCTCCCTACAGAACTGTTTCAGTTCATTGATATTTTTGGGATGTCTTGCATGAATGGCTTGCTTCAGGTCATGCCACAACATTTCAATAGAGTTAAGGTCAGACTCTGACTTGGCCATTCCAGCATGCTAATATTTCCTGTTAAAGCCAGTCTGTTGTAGACTTGCTTTTGTGTTTTTGGTCGTGGTCATACTGCATGACCCAACCTCTGTTAAGCTTCAGATCACAGACCGTTAATCTGATATTCTCCTGTAGAATATCCTGATACAATTTAGAATTCATTGTTCCCTCAATGTTTGCAAGCCGTCCAGACAGCAAAGCAGCCCTGAACCATGATGCAACCATGCTTCACGGTTGGGATGAGGTTTTGCTGTTGGCATGCAGTGTTTTTTCTCCTCTAATTGTAGCGTTGTGCCCTTTTGCCAAAAAGTTAAATTTTTGTCTCTTCTGTCCACAGAACATTGTTCCAGCAGCTTTGTGGAACATCCGGATGGTCTTTGGCAAACCTAAGATGGGCAGCAATGTTTTTTGTGGTTACCTCCTAGGTGTCCTTCTTGTTTCGTGTTTTTCTTATTGTGGACTCGTGGACACTGATGTTCAAGATAATGTTCTAGATAACAAGGCCTGTTATCTAGGCCTGCTTGTAGAAACTCAACCAATCCTTGTTTGAAACCGATAAACACTAACACTACCCTGTAGTTTTACAACTATAAATTACTTGCATTTAAATGACTTGCACATTACAATTTTACAACAGTTGAGGTTCACAAAGAGCTTCAATACTCTAGCCATCTGTGGCAGCAAGCCTTCAAAGGGGCTGCAACATGAACAAGGCAATGTTTTTTTTTCACTATGCATTTTATTTTTGCATGCTTAGTGTTTACTCTTAAAATGATTGAAGTTAACATGACAAAGAAAAACAAACTGCATTACGTGCAATTTGACAAAAACACAAGTTGTCGACATACAGAGCATACACTGACAATTAACCCTCTCAGACTGTATTGCCCATGCAATGATCTTTGTAGACATTCTTTGCTTTGTGCACAACAACCATCAAAACATGGAGCACAAAGGGTCAAAATGTCTGGTGAGGATTGGGACGAATTATACAACTGGATAATGAATATTCAGCATTACAGTAGGTTTATAGGTCTTATGCCATCATGGTGTTCATTGATATCCCTTGTAATAGGCAAGTTATTGTGAGTTATCTCAAAATATGTAATTATATGTAATTATTTAGCATCAATATAGACCAGGCGACCTGTCCAGTGTGTCTCCCTGCCTTCTGCCCAATACATGCTGGGAGAGGCTCCAGCACCCCAATCTTTGGAACTATTCAGAGGAAATCTGGAAATCTGCGAAGGACCAAATTTACCCAACTGGGCCAACAGTGGCAACTGCCCTGTTCAAAAAGTCAGCAAAGTGAGAAACAGAGCGAGGAAAGCACTCCAACTCTGAAAAACCTCTGCGTAATCTCAGTGTAATGCTTCGCGCCGTGCCCATGCCAGATTGAATTGAGAGAGGATCCCTGAGAGAGGGCAATAATTATCCCGTGTAATGACACTTAGCAGTGAGCTCTCATAACCAGCATAGCACATAACTCATGTCAAAGGTGGATGTGTGGGCTTGGAAGTTTCGACTCATTACAGGCTATTTATAAGACATGTTAGTGACAGGACACAGCATGTGGTCATGGCAATGGTGTATGTGTATGTGTGTGTGTGTGTGTGTGTGTGTGTGAGCAGGCTCATATCTATTGGTCGATTGCAGGGGAATGAGAAATTGGGAACAATAGCAGTGGGGTGCAGAAATATCATCCACATTGATCTGCATGAGGTATGTATGCAACAATTGCATCAGGAACTCTTTGTGTGTGTGCCGTAAGGAATCAATCAATTGTTAGTGTGAATGTGACCGTAGGGGTGCGTTGTTGGAAACCCCTACACAGCAGGCCTTCCTCATGCCGTGAGTGTGATGCCAATGCCTTTGGCTGACAGCTATGATGAGATGTGAATGGTGTGGCAAAGCAAACCCAGCAAACATTTTGACATTGAAAAGATGTTGATACAACGGCCTGCAGCAACGTTGAAACACGCCAAAATGAAAGTGGAGACAATGTCCGTAGTTATTCATAGCTGCTAATGGCATCGCTTTGTGAAATCGGGACCAAAATGTCTTTATGATAGTAGCTCAACACATTTTCCAAAGCTGTTTTAATCTCAACTTTTATAATATCATATGAGTTTGTTGACGTTGAACTGCCACATCCTGCATGCTGCTGTCCATCAAATGCTTGCTGGGAATGATTGATTGTGTCTTCACCTGATATGGTGTTGTTATAAGAAAGTTACATTGTTGGCTACATCCAGATTTTACAGCGATGAATGACCTTGGAAGTTATGCAGAGTAGGTGTAGCATACATATTTTATGTGCTTATATTCATGAAATGTGCAGACGGGTGTTGTTGATTCTTGTCATATGACCATCCACTGTGTTTGTTTGGGAGGTGCTGAGAGAATCAGCAGTACCCATGGGAATAACTGAGGTTTGGCCCCCACAGTAGCACTTTCGATCCCCATACTAATCAGCAGGCTTTCCGACTTCCATCTGCTTTGCTACTACGGTGGCCTTTTGCACACCCATATAGAAATCTCCCTCAGGTATAAAGGTGGACTGAAAGAAGTGCAGCATTTACATACTGTGTGCATTCAGACTGGAAAATTAGGTGACAATTATGTGACAATGGACGATGCGTAACTAAGACATCCAATAGTTATCCAGATAAGATGAACTCCTTCCCAGGCAAAATGTTATCCGTCCAGGTCTCAGAGGACTTTGATCAAAGAATGGGCAACCTTCTGCTCTGGTTTGTATTGTAATGTCCAAAGTGATTTATCTTTTCTGTCGTAAAGTGCATTAGCTGCTCGGTTCTCTATTGTATGAAAGATTCAAGGATTCAGATGAACTCAGAGATGCAGCAGTAATAGTAGACTGCTGTGTGAAGCTTGGGGCTCATCCTCACTAGCATCCTGGCCACTGCCAATCAAACCCAGCCATGGGCAATGGTGTCCTTCAGGAAAAAAAAGGCACGGCTTGTCAAAGTCTGGCCTTCAACCTGCAAAGTCTGCTTCCTGGTAATTATGCATACTGGTACATATTTGCTCTTAATGAAAATATATATTTTTTTGTACTTGAAACACACACAGGCACATGTGCACAGTCACAGACATACAAACCACAAACAAACACTCATTAGTTTTTCATGTGGCAATAACTTACTTTATGCCTCATTTGGTCTAGGAAAACAGTCATTATGAAGCGTGAGCATTTCATTCTCACAACAACAAATAGGAAAGAATGGGAGATAGGAAGGTGAAGGTTACCTGAAAAATAGTACTCATTTACCAACCTCTGAGGAATGAAGCCCCATTGAAATAAATGGCTAATGCGCACCAATTAGATGACTGTGGCTCTTGGCTGATGCACCGCTACTACTCATCGCATATAAAGCATCAAAGCGACAGTTAAGAAACACTTCTGAAGCTATTGTTGCAAACTGAATATATTTTGTAGAAAAATGCAGCAAAAGCAACCAATGAATGATGGTAAGAGCCAACAGAAGACTTATGATCCTTGAACTCATGCTGGGTAAATCTGGCACATTTATTTGTGAATGGGGACGTTTATCTCACTGAGGAAAAACTTCATGAATCAATGGAGAAAGAACAGGAATCTATAATTGGTTTAGTCCATACAAACATGTGCTCAAATTGGTCATTTTGATTGGTTCTGCCTCATGGATTAGATTATATTATGAGAGAGGGTGAAGCTCCTCCTTCAGCCTCTAGGCTAACTGTAGAGAGCGCTCAAGGAATGCAATTTCCAAATGAGTTAATTTCCAAAATGATAAGCATCCATTGTGGAAAAACATATCATTCAGATTCAGTAGCTTTCAAAATCATAATGCCCAGTCTTTAAAAGTGTAATCTTTTTTTTCAACCAATGACTTCAGTTATCGTCTATGCTTTAATTAAATGTTATACCTCGTTTTATTTTGTGCTTTCAATCATTTTGAAAGAGTCATTTTTATCAAATGTTGAGGTGTCTAATTTTGGAATGAAACATACATATTTTCATATATATTTGCCTCATATAGCAGTATTTCTGTATTGCACAGATGTAGCCTTCAGAGAAGTCCACTTTTTACTGCATGCAGCGCTTGCAACAGTCCACTACTGCCATACTATTGCGCAGGACATTAAAGATAATTTGAATCACTGATGAATCATTGATCACATGGAATGATGTAGGATGTTTTGTATTACAGTATAGAATAGAGAATGTAATGGCAGCTCCAATACTAATGAAGGATACATGTTGTGTTTGGATGTTGCTATATTTGTTGTTGCTCGACTCATGCTTGTGTTGTGCTTGTGTCCTTTTTGCTTCATAATGGTTTTATGATTAATTCTTACTTTGACCTCTTTGCTTGCTTTGTTTATTGCTCCCACGGTCTGTGTAAAGTGGATTGTGACATTTCAGTATAAAATGGACTGAAATAAAGTTGATGTGATTTGATTTAGATGTCTGAAGGGGGATTTCTATGTTCACTACCAATAAATGTTTTCTGTCACTGTGAGACACAGACACTTAATCATAGGGAGCACAACCCCAAGCATACCCTTTGGTAGTGTTGCTGGCACGCCATTCCCCTGACATTCCTGAAATACAAGTCTGTTGTTCATTCTTGAGAAGTTGTCTCCATGGAAGAAACATTAACAAGCTCAAGGTCAACTCCTTTTAGTAGCACTCTAATTTCTGTTTGGCTAACATGGGAAGGATCACAAGCTTTCCTTGGGAGATGTTTTAATACACATTGAAATATTACCAGAGGAGAGGTGTGAATTTGTGTAAAAGAGGCCCTTTATAGAATATTGATTAAACAGTGGAATTAAGTTGGATTTATGGCAGGAATTAGCTCCGCGTCCATCCCTTCTGCTAGTACACTCACTGCCTCTTAAGACCTGGGAAGTGGCTTTAGCTGCTGGCAACCAAACATTCATGAGATGGAGGAAAAGACCAATTCAAAACCAACAAGTGACTGGTGGGTTATGCCTGTTACTGGTGGCAGAAATGAAAGAAATACTAGGAACCTAATGAATTCCATCACAAACACACTGAAAACCCTGTTTGTTCAGCAAGACACTTGTATTCTCCTGTTGATCTTGCAGTACACTCCCTATCTGTCAAACTATTAACTGTGATAGATGGATTTCTGATAAGGAAAGTGTGAGGAGGAGAGAATAGCACATTGTTAGCTTGGCAGGGCAGGAACAGCAACACAATATTTTCATTACGGGACATACACTGATCAGCTATAACATTAAAACGACCTGCCTAATATTGTGTAGGTTCCCCTCGTGCCGCAAAAACAGCTCTGACCTGTGGAGGCATGGACTCCATGAGACATTGGCAGCAGATCCTTTAAGTCCTGTAAGTTGCGAGATGGGGCCTCCATGGATCGGACTTGTTTTTCCAGCACATCCCACAGATGCTCGATCGGATTGACACCTGGGGAATTTGGAGGCCAAGTCAACACCTTGAACTCTTTGTCATGTTCATCAAACCATTCCTGAACAATTTTTGCAGTGTGGCAGGGTGCATTATCCTGCTGAAAGAGGCCACTGCCATCAGGGAATATCATTGCCATGAAGGGGTGTACTTCGTCTGCAACAATGTTTAGGTAGGTAGTATGTGTCAAAGTAACATCCACATGAATGCCAGGACCCAAGGTTTCCCAGCAGAACATTGCCCAGAGCATTACATTGCCTCCGCCGGCTTGCCTTCTTCCCATAGCACCAGGATGCACTATCTCTTCCCCAGGTAAAAAATGCACACGCACCTGGCCGTCCACATGATGTAAAAGAAAACGTGATTCACCAGACCAGGCCACCTTCTTCCATTGCTCCATGGTCCAGTTCTGACGGTGGACAGGGGTCAGCATGGGCACTCTGACCGGTCTGTGTTCTGACACCTTTCTATCATAGCCATCATTAACTTTTTCAGCAGTTTGTGCTACAGTAGCTCTTCTGTGGGATCGGCCCAGACGGGCTAGCCTTCGCTCCCCACGCGCATCAGTGAGCCTTGGGCGCCCATGACCCTGTCACTGGTTCACCGGTTGTCCTTCCTTGGACCAATTTGGTAGGTACTAACCACTGCATACCGGGAACACCCCACAAGACCTGTCGTTTTGGAGATGCTCTGACCCAGTCGTCTAGCCATCACAATTTGGCCCTTGTCAAAGTCGCTCAGTTCCTTACACTTGCCCATTTTTCCTGCTGCCAACACATCAACTTCAAAAACTGACTGTTCACTTGCTTCCCAATATATCCCACTCCTTGACAGGTGCCATTGTAACGAGGTAATCGATGTTATTCGCTTCACCTGTCAGCGGTTTTAATGTTGTGGCTGATCGGTGTATTGCTTACAGTCTGACAAGATACATCGCACAAAGAATGAAATTGATGGCTCTTTGTTAATCATTTCCTCAGGTGGTTTTAAACAAGGATCATTAATTGATGGAGGAGGAAGAGATGCAGCATGGCAGCACTGTGGGGCTGCCATGCTGTGTTTCTGTCTAAAGGACTAGTATTATGTAGGGACGTCACATAAATAATGAATAAGCCCTCAACCTCTGTGTTTTATGAAATGCATTTACGTAGGATAATGACAATGTTTGCATTCAGAATCTTCCTCTATAGATTCAACCACTGTATCAACTGTTCATGACAGGTGGAAGACAAGAAATTGTGCATCTAGAAGATGAAAGAACATGGCACAAAAGCACAATATGATTCATGTGACTTATATATATTATAGTATTATCAGGGAACCTCCTCACTAAAATAGAGTTGGTAATTTGTGCTGGAAATTTTAATTTGCAAATTACAGACATGGCAAATTTGCATGGGATTAAAATCACCAACAATCTCTGCAATTATCACAAATCACATCATGCTCCAAAGTAATATTAGTCCCATGCGAATAGAGCCTAAGAGCAGCCAGAGTGCCTGCGAGTGCCTGCTGGTCTTTTTGACAGGCACCTATTTCACTGGCTGTGCTTTAGCGGGCAACACTTAAAATGGGCCTCCAGAGCCACCTCAGCCTTTTAGAGCTCATTTTCTGGCTGAGTGCAGGTATGGACAGAGCTAAATCTGGAAGTCATGATGAGGCCAAGCCTTGTTAAAGCATTAGCAAAAAACAGACTGCAGTGTGGGTGATGGTCAGCATCACAGCAGCTCTCCTTTTGAAACCTCATTAGCTTCCAACTGTTTCCCTGTCTGTTACACTGTAGTCATACACTCTGCACACCTATCATGTGGAATAACCTTGTTCATCCAGCTTTTCCATTGATGCTCACAGCAGCTCTCTTTATGACTAAGAAAGGAGTAGACAGTCTGGCATGGATGAGGATTAGGTGGTGTTTACTCAACCGTACCCTCATATTTACACACTGTTAAAGGTCCAATAAGTAATGTTTGTACTGCACCATAGCACAAAATGACCATAATATATCTGTGGGGGTTTGATAGGGTTGTTGATCAATATCAATGACTCAACAATTACTTGGCCAGTAGCTGAGATTTATGGCTTTCAAAACTCAGAAGTTTCCTCACAGAGAGCTGTGTAGGCGGAGAATGTTGCAATTCATGCTAGTTGCCAATAGAGGTCAATAAAGGTCATTACTTATAACCCCTTTAAAAAGATTGCTGCATTTTCAACTCATCAGTTTGAGACAACACACATTTGCAATAATTTTCAGCACAATATGCAAGGCAACATTCATGAAGATCCTGCTTCACATTCATTCTGGGAGCTGTCCAGTACAACCACAGTTTTCTGTTGATCACTGAGCGTGTCCACTGGGGCAGTTGGTTAGGTTCAGTGCCTTGCTCAAGGACACCTCAACAGTAGTTGTTGAGGGAGGGAGTATTACTTTACTTTACATACCCACATTATCCCAGCTGGTGCGGGGAATCAAACCTTCTGGTAAAGCTTCTCGAACCTCTCGGAGACGGGCGCCCACTGATGGATGGTTTGTCTAATTGAGTGATTGATTGATAGATTGATTGATTGGTTGGAGGGGTTTTGCTGTCACTGCTGTAAACTACACACTGCATACCTGACTGTAAATTAGCAGGAATTGCTAACTTTGTAATTCTAACAGACTTTGTACTGCTAGTACTACTAGCTTGTGAGCTGTACCCCATTAGTACTTGGATGTGAATCAACTCATGGACAGGGTTAAAATACAGACAGGGCGTTCCCTTGATCAACCGTTACCAAAGGCATAAAAAAGTTTTGCTCGATCAAGGTTTTTTTTAGTAACAACATAAAAAAAACTTCTGTTGAGAAAACCTGTCTGCAGGATGGAGGCGGGGTAGAGGAGCGCCATCTCCAAGGACCAAAGCAGAGAATAAGGGACTTCCTTATGTGCCCATCCTTTTACTTGGCATCGCTCTCACGTCTCTCCGAAAGCACAGAACAGAAGGGGGGGATAAGAGGGAGAGAAGGCAACTTGCTTTAGCTGAGAAGGAGTTTGTGTGTGCGTTTTTTTTATGATGGATAGTGCAGACTGAGCGTCATGATGTGTGTCTCTGGGAGTGCTGTGTTGTGACCAGGGGGGTCACTCATCGATTCCCAGCCATCTCTACTGTGCCACTAATAAGACACTTGGCATTTTCCCTGGTGCTAGATTACTCCCCTTGTGAGCCTCCTCCACTCCTTACAGTTATTGGCTCTCTACGGAGGGTATGGAAAATGTGTGTGCGCGTGCGTCTGCAAGTTTAGGTGTGTGTCTGTGTGTGTATGTATGTATGCGTCTATATATGCGTATGCATGCACGTGTGTGTGTGCCGGCGTTAGGTCTGTGTATATGTGTAACGTGAGTGCATATGTATGTCGTTTTTTGTGTCTGTTAGCACATTTGTGCACATGCCAGGAATAGATTACATCTCATGAGGCTGGATTTGTGCACCACTTCTGGCAACAATGCAGAAATCAGAACGGAGGGAAGATGAATACACTGCGAGGTGAGGATTCAGTTGAAAATGTCACCTTGGAAGCTGTTCAAGGCTTGGTGATGTTTGATTCCCCTGGTGAGAGCCAGAATGTCATCCCACTTGGAGGAGTATCATCCACCAGAATATTTTGATGTGTAAGGAGGAGGATTAGACGTGATGTTGGTGATGAGATCACTTCAGACAGATGGCGTATTTACTCAAGCGGGAAGTTTGAGAAACCAAGTCAAATTGGCATGGAAGCTGATTGCACTGTGTATTCGTTCTTTATTTTACTGCCAACTGTTAAGATGCTGTAGCAAACTGATATTGCCATGAAATCAAAGATATGAATAAATTAGAAATCATGTGTTTAATATATTCTGTTATCACTGAGTAATTTGCACTCAGTGATATTTGTACTTAATGATATTTGTCATGCAGCCCATTTAGCATATTAAAAGTTCTTCCAATCTTTATGTACAATACACCAATTTGTTCTGTGCTTCTTAGAGTTTTAACATAATTATCAGGAAAGCCGAGTGCTGCGATTATCTGTATCATCAGCATATCTGCACAACAAAGTGATCTGGAAGTGAGCAAGCTGTCAACAAGTTTAATAGGTAGAATATCTGTCAATATGCATCAGCTTACTTTCTCTATTACATGTTGGACAGAGTTCATACAAAACATCTGTATTTACAAGCCTAAAATCCAATCATTACCAGAGATAGCCACGCCTCTCATATCCAGCAGGAAAAAGATATACAATAATTCCATCTTGAATGTCCCAAGGCCTGCAACCTCCATGGTAACAAATTTGTCTGAGGAAAAATGATGCCAAACAAAGGCCCTTAAATGTTTCCATTTTCTCTGCATGTCAGTAAGAATTGATGTCTTGTTGTGTCGTGCCACAAATTACCCCTAGAGAGAAAAACAGCTCGCTGCAGACAGTTGAGCGCGGGGGATCCACTCTCTCTGGAGATGTCATATTCAGACCGACAGGCTTGTGTGTGAAATTCAACGAACGTGGCTGAACCTTCAACCTGCAGGGCTAAGCCTCTTCTTTATTGGTGCAGCAAAGGCACCTTAGGGGAATACCCCCCCCCCCCACAATCTCCAACATTTTTCACTTGTTTCGTTTAGAGGTCCTGCTGTCGAGTTGAGTAGAGATGACTTTTATACCCCAGCAACATACTTCCTTGGTGCCTACGCTTACCACATATACAGTAAATCTTGAGGCCAGATATTCTATTACCATATTTAGGTTTTCCAATTTGGCATGCAGAGAGTCAAAGATAGACTATCACATCCATAAACTGAGGCTCAATACCTCCAAGCTAGCTGACTGTGTGTGTTGCTATCCACAAATCCCTTTCACTCCTCATGTGTGTCCTCCAGATTGGTTCAGTGCTGCTCCATGCTCCAGACTGGGCTTCATTAACTGATAGCAGCAGAGATGGAGACATCACAGCGACATGAGAATGGAGAGAGAGAACAGCCAGATAAGAGTTTTCCACCTGGGACACACTATATCCCACTTACCTTAGACACCTTAGTAATGACACACATCCCTATTCCCCCATCTGTATGAAACCATAAAGATCACGAAAAGCTAAGGTATCCAGATTAATCAAACAGCAAAACAAACACTACCAGATTTCCTACACCCTGATGAAGATTTTTACTTCCCAATAGCACAAAATCATCATAAAAGATCTGCAGGGGGCTGATAGGGTTGTTGATCAATACCAATTACTTGGCCAGGTGCCGAGATTTCTGGTTTTTAAAACTCACTTTGTGATTTGAAACAAAAACAAAAACAAATTATGAGTGCAAATAGAATAAAGGCTTTACAACTGAATTTTGTGCCTTGGATCTTCCTTTTTTTCCACATGATTACCAGATGACTCTTTTTAATCCAAAGAGCACCCAGCCACATAATCTTTGACATTAGAAGCTTTGAAGCATTCCAGCCTCCTATCTTGTGCTACAAAATTTAATTTGCCAACTTGCTAAGATCATGACACGACAAGGATGTCATTGAGAAAATATGTTGATACAGGATGTTCTCCAATTATTTCCAATATCTACCCCCTGTGAGGAAGTCCCTCATGAATTTAAAAGATCGGGGTGAAAAATTCATGTCTGAGCATACTGGTCCTGAAACAATGGCTGAAATTAGTTGCAGGAATCGATAAAGACGCTGGTGGTGTTTTTCCTCCCGCAGGCTAAATGGGTGACTGCAGCTAAATGTCATTAGTCTAAAAATAACAAAAACAAATAGCTCAGAAATGTCGACACTATTTACAATCGCCTTTATTTACTTTTTGCTGAAGTGTTTGTCTTGAATTTAATGAAACTAATGAAAATGCCACATTCCAACCACACACAATGTTCCTCTCATCTCTCTCCAGTACAACGCTCCGGACATTATTTTATGCACTTGGGTATTTGTGTGATTTATCAGGTAATCTGTGTGACTCAGTTGGTCTCCTGGGGCCATTACAGAGGATTAAGGATTACCTTTACCAGCTATAAGCTGTGGTGTCATTCACTATTCAATGCATTTAAATCAAGTCATTCAACCATGGCCAGCCTGCTCAAAACAGTGGGTAGTAAGTGTTTATATAGAGAAGATATTCTGTATTTTTGATGTTTCTCTTTATTATTGATTGTTGCAGCAGAGTGGTTGGTACAGGAGGCCAATATCAGGCTGAGAGACAACCTGAAGAGGCTCTATTACATCCCCAATGCCATGCTCACTGTTCAGAAGGGGAGAGTTCCCTTTAATTAGAGGAGCTTAATGCCGCCTTTTATGAAGCCTGGAGGGGCTCCTCTCCTCCCTTTTCTTCTGCATAGTCATGATTCAAACACTGTCTTGTTGGGAGGAACAACAGAAAAAGAAATGAGGAACAGCGTGGGGAGGCTCAGTGTTTGTACAAAAGCTCAAAGGTGCAATGTAACTTTAAGTGCACAGGTTAATCGCAACAGGTCAAAAAATCCTTAATTACCCGCTTTTCTGTGATAATGCTCATTGTGCTGTAGATTTATTGCCTTATGCTTTACATGGACAGACATAAAAATTCACAGGCGAAACTGAATGATGTACAATTTGTCTTCAAAATTATATTCATCTCTTCAAGTAACTTGAAGTGCAATCTGGCTGTTAAAGCACTGATCATCACAACATCTCAATAATGGCAACCATAAAAGCCAGGCACCAAATGAGAGGTCACCGTTAATGGCTGCTGAGCAATATTTTGTGTCACTCAAAATGTTCAGCCTTCATAGTAAATCTTTCAAATGAGAATGGTTGAACATGAACATCTTCCCGATCCCAATTAGAATTGCTGTGGCGTTGCATGTGCATTCTCAAATTGAATTGTAGTGTTTGCTTAGTTGTGGCCAACATGACTGCTGCATCATTTAAATTCATTATCACCCAGTTTGCTGAAACATAACACTGTTGTTGATAGTGTTTTGTATGAACTCTGTCCAAAGAATTTTCATAATCACTGAACAAATCCGTTGATACAGTTTCTCTTAGGGCAATATAGCCCCTTGTCACATTCATTTAAGGTAAGAGTTAGGTGGGGAAAATGCAATATCATTTAGCTGCCATCATCTCTAATATCCTAACTGAACTAACAGGAAATTTATACCAGTGTGGACTGGCGGTGACTCCTGTTAGTCTTTTTTTTTTACCAGCAATATCCTCACCTCACATGATTCTATTACCAAGAGAGACCAGTGAACCTGGGGTTGAAGCCAATTGAGGTCATCACATGTCAGGCGGATGACAACCTAGAAATGATTCTAATGGATTCCAATGACTTTGTTGGATTTGTTTTTAATCAACAGCAAAGTACACAGGGTGCCTCTGAAGGATGCAAGTCTTTTTTCATAATCATCACTGTTGCATATAATGGCTATGTATGACAGATTTAATAGGAGGCAGTGAGTCCCCAGGACTGGCAAGAATGCTGCCAGAAAAAGTGTCAATTTCATTTCCAGGCTGTGTGCAGGCGTCTGGCCACTGACATTCATTACTGATAACACATCATTATAGGGATGATTTTTTTTAGAAGGTATAACATTGGGTTGAATGTTCTTTGTCTTGATTGTTTCTTATTTGAGATCAGTATTTTGATGGAAGATTCTGAAAGTGCATGTAGATTGAGTATGATGAGCTGTCGAATGACTCATATTCTTTTATTATAACAGTGGAGTTTTACACTTTAGCTACACTTTCCTCTGTTCACGTCCTAATGCCACATCCACCTCATATCGAAGAAGCGGAAGAACAGGATGACATCTCCATCTCATTGCTACAACTTGGAAGCGTTCATGTGTTTAACTCTTTGGAACACACATGCACATCCAAGATGGCGATCAATTGTTTGGTGGTAGTCCATAAGCTGCTAACACGTCTGTAGTGTAACATTAATTATTTTGGTATCTTTTGATTGATTACATGATTGAACGAATGGATGAAAACAGTGGATGATTGCATTATTGCACAAAATATGTGAGTAGACACTTAAAATATTCTACATTTCATTCAATCATGTAATGAATCAAGAGATACCGAAATATGAATGTTACATATAACCGATTTAACATACACATGCACACATATGCACCAGCAGCCTCCAGCAAATGATCACATGAAATGGGAAATTCGCCATTACAGTCACTTCCTGTGGGCAGAGAGAGATTGCCCACCAGGGACCATACCCAACATCAGAATTTAATTTGGGCAAATAGACTGAATGTATTGCATCTCAATCGGGGGCATGGGATGTTCTTCTCTGTTGCAGTTCCACTTTGTGATTTTGGCTGATAAGATGGTTGGATTTTTACGTAAAAATCTTGCCTAGTGCAGCTTTAAAACCGATCATAAACTGCAGCAGATGTTGCTCACTTTGCGTGAGTAGAGTTGATTGTATTAGTGTGAATATAACCAATAATTTTGACTTATTTCCTTGGACTGTGTTGACTGTATTGACACACTCTTGCAATTCATGATGCCAAGTGAGAGGTAACAGAGCCTACAAAAAATTCCCCCATGTCCTACTTGTAATTACCATTAGGAAGCTGATGTCAGAGTTTTTTCTCAGTCGGTAGTTTGTGTTTATAGTAGATCCGATATGAAGCGAACGTGGCATAATGCCCCACATGGGTGATGATCATAAGTTTTACAGCTAGAGAGCGTCTATGAAAGGGAAATTGGACCCAGTGTGCCAGAGTGCTTTGTAGCATGTGCTAATGACCCTTCATGTGGATGTTAAACTCTTAACAAACAGCTTGTCCGAATACGGAGCATCCATTGACACAGGAGCAGAAGAAGGGAGGCGAGATGAGAGAGAGAGAGTGTGTGTGTGTGTTTATCAGTCAACAGAGGAGGACATAGTGAGCGAGAGGGAGAGGGCAATAATGGAAGACAGAGATAACAACTGGAAAGTGTTGGGCACATGAAAAAAATAAAAATAACATTGGATGATGGAGCAATCAAATAGAGTTTCTGAAAAAGCAATACAGTTTTATTGGATCTTTTCTGACCATTAGCTAGCCCTCCAGTTGTTGTGCAGTGAACGCTCATCTGCCTGCTCAAACTACTGTCATGGGAACAACTGATGCTCCCCACAAAGACCATCAAGTAGCATTTGTTGTCCATAATGACCACATAACAGTGTGTTTGCTTGACTGTTGCAAAGGCATCAATACTTCTTGTGTTTTCCTATGCTGCAGCACTGAAAAGAGTGGAGGCTGTTAGAATATGAATTTCCTCCCTTGTGTTGTTTTCTGCTTGAATTACTACTTACTAATTTGGGTAGCATACTTCAATCTAATGGTGAGCTTCAGTGATAACCTCAGATATTGTGAGGATGAATTTGAGATGAGATGTTAGTAACTTTATTCTCAGACTTTAATAAGCTTTATTGGTTTAGTTTTCCTAATGAATACTTCAAGGATAATTCCGGTATTTTTAAACCTGGGCCCTATTTTTACATATTTTGGGGTCTAAATGACTAATAGGTACAAAAAGTTTTGGAATTGGTCCAGTAGATCGCCTCAGCCAGCAGCCACGAAACGGGCTGCAATGGCTGCAACATAATCCTTTGGGGCAGCTGCGCCTGATCAAAGTACGTCCACTAAAAGTGCTACATAGATAGACCTTTGTTTAACCAGAAGTCTTGCTCTGAAATCTCGCGAGAGGTGAGTTGTTGCAGGAAGAGGACGGTGGACACGTGAGTCAGAGTTGGAGAGAGGAGTTTATTTCCACAGTCATGGCTGAATATTTAGCTGATTTCGACAATGTAGATGAGGCATTTGAATTCGATGGCCGTCCCTATTTATTTGAGCCTGTAACAACTCACCTCTGGCGAGATTTCAGAGCGAGACTTCTCCTTGAGCGAGACTTCTGTTTCTGTTTAAACAAAGGTCTATCTCTGTAGGGATCCTTTCTGTAATGTTGTCAGACAC
>OOFE01049680.1:7852-18075 GCA_900323365.1 Monocentris japonica
CTTGGGTTGCCTTTTCACTGAATCTGCTGACTGGAAAAATTGAAAGGGCATTAGAGAAAAATAAAAGACATGACTCTGTGTGTGGGTGTGTGTGTGTGTGTGTGTGTGTGTGTGTGCGCGCGCGCATGCAGGCATTTGGATGTGTATTTGAGGTGTGTGTGTGTGTGTGTGTTGGAGAGAAAGAAAGAGAGAGAGGAGAGTATCGCTGCTGGGTAAAAATCACAGAACTACAGTTTTGGTGGTCATTTATGTGTTCAGTCAGTTTCATCACCCTTGGGGCCTTGAAAACTGTTAAAAGCCCATTTTATAATCTCACAAACACATGGGCATCAATTAGTTTCCTTATTCCACTCATTCCACTTTTCAAGATATGTGGATTTCGTCCAACAAAAATTATGTGAAATCATTTTCAGTGTTGTGTTGTCAGTGAGTGCGATTTATACTGCTGTGTCAAGTCAAGTCAAATCAAGTTTATTTGTATGGCTCTTAATCACAGTCACAAAAATGGCACCCCCCCCAACCTCAATGAGAACAAGGATAAACTCCCAGGGAAAACCTGTCATAATGTGTCATTATGTCCGTTATGTCATTATGATTGCCACACAATCTAGTTACAGTCATGCTTGAAAGTTTGTGAAATTGCAAATTCCTTGTGCAATTCTAGAAATGTTTAGCTTTTACCATGCAATCCGTATTTAATCAAAATTAGCATTTTATTAACTGAAATAAAGAATCTATATTTTCCAATTTCATATTCAAATAATATTTTAGAGGAAATTGTGCATGTAATAAAATTAAAATAGTTTAAATTACACTATGCTGTGATCTAAGGAGACATCAGTGTGCAAGGTTATAAAGTCATGCTCTCCACCGGTCCATTGAGACAAATAATATACAAATGGAGAACATTTAACACAACAGTGACTGTGCATAGAAGTCAACGTCCTCCTAAAATATCAAGAGTCACAAGAAAAATTTTAAAACTAGTAAAAAACAACCAAGCTGGGCCGAAAGTGGATGTTCAACAACATAATGAACCTAAGCATTCAAGCAAATCTACCAAAGAATGGCTCAGGAAGAAGAAGTGTTTAGTGTTTTGGATAGACCAAGTCAAAGTCCTGACCTAAATCCGACCTAAATCCAGGACCTGAAGCGGCTGTTCATGTGAGACCCTCAAACCTCACTGAGTTGGTGGAGTTCTGTAATGAGGAGTGGGAATGAAAATCCCTCAAGGAAGATGCCAGAGACTGATCAGTGGCTCTGCTGCTAAAGGATGTGCCACAAGCTATTTATTGAAGGAGTTCATAAACAGGGATATCTACGTTTTTGTTCCGAAAGCAGTATAGTTAAATAAACCATGGAAGTTTTGAGGTTTAGATAAAGATTTTATAAGGTTATTCCTCTAGAATATATGAAATAATGACCACCACCTGCAGGGTTCACAATCTTTTAAGCATGACTGTAGGTGTCACCAGCATAGCACTTAAATGGTTCAGCTCCAGTGTCTATCTTCAGTTTTTATCTTAATTACTTGTGGAATCCGACAGAGCTCTCATTCATCATTGTTTTAAAAAAATGATGTACTTAAAATGTAGGTTTTCACTTTTATTATTTTATATTATTAGTTATTATACCACAATTATTGCATTTTCCCCATTCATCCAAATGTTATATTTTCATTTCTCCTTGCTGCATGAGTCATTTATTGATTAAACAGCTTTGTTTCAATAGCAAGACTATGATCATTAAAAATGAGAGAGATACAGTTAGTGAACAGCAGTGGAGACACAGTCTGGAAGGCTGAAAAGACTGGTCGCTAACAATGCTGGACAACAATCTTATCTATTTTTTACATTTTTCAAAATAGTTATAGTTACTTTCTCCATGTGTTATTGTTGAGTAAATGTGTGGCCTGTATCCTTTCATGCTGATTTGCACAATGCAAGTTTTGATTTGTGGACAATAAAAGCATCTATTCTTCTATTCTTTTGTAGAGAGACCCTGAAAGAGAGTGAGAGAGAGTGAATGAGACGTAGCGAGAAAGAGAGAGAGGATGAGTCACCCTCTCAGACAGTCTCTCTGGTCTATTCAGTCTGGTATGTCTGCTGCTTGGATAAGATATATAGTAGTGTTGGCAGACGTACTCAATCAAGGTCAGTTGCCTAATGCACTTGGTAGTAGTGTCACATTATGAATGACTTAAAAAGAGAGATTTTATTGTGATAGGCCAAGCCCCATGTAGTCCAGTCGAAGTTGAGCTGGTTACATTCTCAGTTAAAAGGTGTAAATCTCACAGCGGCTAACACTGTCTCGCTGAATATCAACCAATGAAAAGGTGTGAATGAGCTGTGAAAGTATCCAGGTTGCATAAGCTACATTTTTTGTTTAGCATTGTGTGCTCCAGGATTGCTGTGTTTTTGTAGATAGTGAGTGGTGAATTGGTTGTAAAGACTCCAAAATATTCTGTACAGATTAGTGTTGCACAGTAAACCGACACTGAAGAAGTACCGCAGTACTAGAGTTTTGAAAACGGTACATTACCAGCATTTAGAAAAAAAACTACTTTTTTCTTATGACTATTTGCATCTGTCTCTTGAAGCACAAGGCTGACAGCGGTGACATTGCGCTAATGGTGTGTGACGTTGTGGGAAACAACCCTGACTGAGTCGAGAGCAACGGTAGAGACTAGACTTGAAGACATGGCAGCAGCACTAGCAATACCTGAACTCATTGACAAAGAGGGGGCCCGAAGTGAAATATTGAGATATTTAGGCTTTAAGGTGGACGCAAATAAGGCAAGCTCCTAAGCACAACCGCACCGCTGTGCAAGCGCTGTTTTAAAGAGTGTAAATGAAAATTTTGGTATCGTGACAACACTACGAAAGATAACATAAAAACACGACACTGGCCTTACTGACAGGATGCCAGTTAAACAGTGTATCGTGTCACACACTAAGCTTTACCTGCTTTCATTGCGTTGTTAGAAGATTGATGCATCATTAGAAGATCACTTCCCTATCATAAAAATGAGGATTATTCAAGTCAAGTCAAGAACTTTATTTGTCACATACGCATACAGGATGTGCAGTGAAATGAAAAGTGGCAATGCTCACGGGATTGTGCAAAAAAACAACAGTAGCAAAAACAATATTTACAGTAAAAAACGAAGCACACTATTTACAATAGGTAACAAAATATAAAATATAAATCAAACTCAAAAGACTAACTGGACTGAGCAGCCTCAGTAAAGGCTTGTTTTCTTCTGTTGCTGACGAAAGTCAAAATGTCATCTGTACTTTTCTAAACACAACCAGAAATACCTAAACTCTGAGTTTAGGTAAGTATTATATAAATTATTAGTAGTAGTTGTATTAGTAGTAGTTGTAGTGGTGGTGGTATGCTCACCATTCAGTTATTATTGTTAAAGCTTCTTTGCATTGGTGAACAAGCTTATTGTTTTCAAGTGATGGAAACATCACTTCTTTTTTTATTTTTTACATTTCTGTAAGTAGCACATTTACTTTTGGTGTGTAATGGCTTCTCAGGACAGAAAGGGAAATGTTGTAGTTGACTACTGTAGCCTTTCCTGTCATTGTGTTCACTATTAATTCGGAAGTAAGCTCTGCTCTGCCTGGCCGAGGTCAAACATTAACCTACTTTAGAGCCATTCAGCTCATTCGCCTAGGGCTAAGGTTTAAATTGATAGGACTCTTCCACTCTTTATTCTCAGACAGAATAAAGACAGGGCCGTAGAATGGGTGTCTTTCTAGCAGTGGGACAAAGAACTCTCAATCGGGGAAACTGTTGGTAATTTATTGAATTTATCCATTGTTTTATCAGTAGTTACTTAGTTCTTCAAGCAACTGACTCAGTTAGCTTATCAGTTAGATACGGCCACAGGTCTTTTTTCTGACCACCAGATTTACGAAAAGCGAATCAGTCACAAATACACACACATATCCAAAAGCACGTAGGCCAAACTAATGTTTGGCTCTTCTCCATAATAGAGTTGATTTTTTTTTTTTTTTTGCTGAAAGTCCATTCAGATGTATCACAGGTTATTCAGGTCACAAGACAAAGCTTGCTATGTGTTGCATAATGGCTCTACCAGAGAGCCTCAAGCAAAAAGTTAGCACAGAAAACTGTATTTTTAATATGGAATGGACATAATAATTGGGGTAAGATCCACAAATATGCAACATCTTTAATCTGCAATCGTGCAGCTTCTGTTTTCCTGGATGGTTGTTATAACCGAAAGCATAGATTTTTGAGCAAATCATTTCCAGCACAGTCAAAGTAAAGCTGAGACATTGACAGCAAGCTTTAACCACAGTAGGATTGTTTCACCAGAGCACTGAACCACCAGGAAAGAGCTGCAAGAATATGTTAAGAGTTCTGACAGTGCTTAACAAGTTGTATGCCACATTGTCTCTTTGCATCTAACAAACATGTAGACTCTGCCTGCCTGATGTCTTAGAGTCAGGATTGTCGGTTAGCAAATTGAGTATATCACAAAATGCTCATAATAAGAAAAGGATGATAGATCATGAACAAATAGGCTTTGAGCCTTTTTGACCAAAGATGAGGCCAAAGACCAGGGGTCTTCACTACAGGTCACCAGAAGTCAGGTTTCCTTCCACCCTGCTTTTTGTGGGATTTTTAGTTTCACAGTTGGTGGAAACAGCAGCTCATGGAGACTCCCAGCATAACAATGGTGTGTTCTCCCTAGCAGAGAGATATTCTGATCATAGACAGTCAAAATACTGAACAATTTACATTCTGTTGATTTAGATCAAAATGATATTTGATGTGAGCAAAGCTTGGTCGGTGAGATAGGCCTTCCTGGCAGGTCAGATCCAGCTACAGGCAGCCAATGATGATCACTGGTAGACAGACACCATCACTGGGCTGTCTACCAGCCCACTCACTCCCTCTAACACTATCCCCTACTGGTGTTATGGTGTGGAAGAAGCATCATAATAATAATATAAAAAAATATTTTTGAAACACTCTTCAAACCAGCTATGATGTGCTTTCTACAGAAGGAAAATTAGACAGCAATACATATCAAAGTGCAGGAGCTGTTAAAGAGGATGTAATACAATATAATTAATACAAAGAAAAAAATGCATAAAACTTTGTTCCTCAAGTGATTATAAGAAGTTACCGATTTCCTTAGGTGTGCTGTTCCAAAGTCTAGGGGCCCCAGGTAGAGAAGGCCCTGTCCTCTTTGATTATCAGTCTAGACTTTTGAACAGTCAAAAGTGCACTGCTTGTGGATCTCAGGTTGCACTGCATCTGAAATGGCATTATAAAGTTAGTTGCCAGGAGCCATATTGCACCAAGCCTTGGAAGTGATCAGTAACATGTCAAATTCAATTCTAAAACTTGCGTAACTGCTATAAGTATAGGGAGGCTAAAATATGGATGTGGGAACATCTCCCCTAGTTCTAGTTTAAATCCTGCCTGCAGCATTTGGGATAAGATTTAGACTTTTTGCCATATCTCAAATGCCTCATGGACACCAAGTGCTGGATTCCGAAACTTTTCTCCAGCTTAATGAAGGCCAATCTTAAATAGTTTTACTTGGCCCAGCCAACTTCAGAAGTCTTACTCTAAATGAACCAAATGAACCATTTGATAAATCATCATTTATCTCTTGTCGAGGTAGAGAAGGTAATTAACGCTTTAATTTCTTATCATTTACTACTACTGCAACTCTCTATACCCATCAAAAATCACTCATGTTTCCAGATTGTTCAAAATGCTGCAGCTAGGATCTTAACTGATGCCCAACAAAGAGACCATATTACCCCAACCTTAACATCTCTACACTGGTTACCAGTTAGATTTAGAATTGATTTTTCCGATTTTACTGATTGCATTTAAAGCATGGCAAAGTCAAGCCCTGAGCCTTATTGCTGACCTTTCAACCTCTATGAGCCGGAGGGTACCCCGAGGTCCTCAGGCTACTGTCCCTCCGTCTAGACTCATGACTAAAGTATACACATAAAGTTAGTATTATTATTATCATTATTATTGTTAGAGACTATTGCAGAGGCAGAATAGCTTATGCCAAGTCAGATAGACCATAGACTCCCCTCACTAGCCTAATCATCCAGGTTACCAACCTTGCAAAGATCAGAAAGGCCTGATTAGAATTAGTATCCAGGATTTAGTAATGTAATAAAGGCCACAACACACTGTTGCCTGTGTGAGAGGAATATAAGAGTGGTGCAGCCCATCTTATGATACCACTCAAATCCATGGTCATACCCTGGTCAGATACCAGTTGGCTCTCTGCCTTCAACATCTGTGCTGTGTGTCAGCAGATATGCTTTGATATAGTATTCATACTTGCAGAAAGACTTAGAGCCTTGCTGTATTGTCAGTTTTATGCCCATTGCTCCACATTCACACAATACCCTCCCTCTTACATAGAAGTATGCACGCTCGCATGAATACAGTGTGTGCGCGCACACACACACTCACAATTATGTATTGAACCTCAGGGCAGCCTGGTTATAGAGATAGAAAGGGGGAGTGGATAGACTCAAACCACAGAGGCATATAGTAGAGAGCACTTAGTAATGCACTAGTTGGTAATGTGGTCACTGACGTCACAGAGTACCCTGCCAGAGCTAAGCCGTTTCATTACTATGTGTTGATGACTATCTCACACCACATCCATCACCAGCAGACACACAGCACATAATACAAATAAAATGATCCCTTTGGATTGGACCACAACTTTTCTCTGGACGGATGCCAGCAACAACCACAGGCTCAGTGTTAGCCTGCCGTACTTGCTGAGATTCCTGAAACCACTGTTCACTGTCTTTTACTCAGTGGCAGAGAAGACATGGTATTGTTGGCAGCTGTTGATTAAATAAGCTGGTGCTGGTCTAGTATGGTGTATAGGCTAAACCAATGCTCATGTTCTGCAAATTGTCATTATTAGTGTACATCTGTGGGAGAGCACAAATCACAAATGACTCCTCCATGAAACCCATTGCAGAATAATGCTATTTGTCCTACTCTGAAGCTTTGCATTGTTGTTAGTAAATTATTATATTTATGAATGGGAATTCTTGCATTATTTTCCATTTACATTGAAAACACACTGAGAATGTTCTGAGATGCCAGAACCCACACAGTGTTGTACTGTACTGAGCCCTCTATTATCAGTGCAGTGTTACTGTGACTGCAGCCTATATGAAATATAAGGTGGGATTTCTGCATAGCACACACACA
Source organism: Monocentris japonica (assembly GCA_900323365.1). Taxonomy (NCBI): domain Eukaryota; kingdom Metazoa; phylum Chordata; class Actinopteri; order Trachichthyiformes; family Monocentridae; genus Monocentris; species Monocentris japonica. The sequence continues at coordinate 15,107 of OOFE01049680.1, forward strand.
CACACACACGGCATGTGATGAGAAGACATTTCCAACGGGGAATCTCTCACACAGAAAGCTCCCCTTATGGATAATCGCCTACAAGGAGGGAGAAATGTTGTGATTTGAACAAAGGAGAGACATATCTGGGTAGAAACAAGGACACTCACATGCATGCGTACACACACATAGGGATTTTTTAGGTAGAGGGAGCTCAGCTGAGAAGAGCTTTGTTTGAAATTGTGTGTGCTTGTTGCTGGTTTGTGGCATGTGTTTGCGAGTGCGTGTGTGTGCACGCACACGTGCATGTGTGAAGTCGTGCATGTAGGTTTATTTGTACGAGTGTATTGTGCATTCGGGCGTGCCTGTATTCAAGAGAGCACTCACTAACACACAGGAACATGAACATTAGTTTATAGTCAGAAACCCCCCATTGCCATGTAACACTTGGCTTGGCACGTTGCAACAATAGCAGAGTTCCTGCAGGTGCACCAGCTCCCTACAGCATTAGCATTACTTTGACCGGTTGACGTTTTCCCCTTATTTTATGTCTTTTCCCCTTTTCCAGTCACTTTGGATTCCCCGTCTACCCATCATCCTACACCACACCCACCTTCCCTCTTTTTTCATTTTTTTCTCTTTTCCCTCCCTCTGTCTCCTGCTTTCTCTCCTCCCTCTATTTTCTCTCTCTCTCCCTCTAGCTCTCTCTCCCCTCCCTCCCTCTGTTCTCGCCAGCATCCTGCAAAATCACCCCTCTCCATCTCTGTCTTGGCATGTGCATGAGACAATGTGTGTTTGCGTGAGCATGTGAGTGTGCATGTGCTACTCTGGCAAGACGAGAGCAAGCGAGGGCGAAAGAGAGAGAGGAGAGGAGAGACACCAAGAGGAGAAGAGAGGAGGAGAGGAGAAGAGAGGGAGGGGGACTGGATATGGCCATGTGGATGATGTTTTGGCATTGGAACTGTAGCTGACCTACGGCGTGTGTGTGGGAGTGTGTGCGTGAATGTGCATGTGTGTGTGTGTGTGTGTGAGATGGGATCCGCTCTGGGCAGAAGACAAGCAGCCGAGAGAAGGGAAAGAAAAGCTAAAGAAGCCAGGAAGGCCAGACTCAATAGTAAGGTACCCCACTTGCTCTCATCATCTCTTTAGTTTAATTGTGTCATTCTCTCTGGTGTTAACGTGTCTTTCTGTCTTCCTCTGTCTCTTTCTGTCTTCATACTTGCTATCTCCCAATACTCCCCCACCCAAACCTGTCTACCTGCCTATCTTCTTTCTCTCTCTGTCTTTCGTTCAGTTGTTATGCTCCGCTGCATGTTGGCTGTGTGAAGGGCTGGTGCAGTCTTGTCTGAAACCCTAACAGAATGCTAATGCACTGCACTGGTTGAGTCTCTGTCTGACTGTGGGCTTGGTTCTGTGTGTGTGGTATGTGAGAGGAGATTTGTGCCTGGCTGTGGCAGAGTGTGTGCGGTTGTGTGCGTGAGTGTTTTGCATTTGGATGTGTGTGAGTGAGTGACACAAGCGTGTCTGTGTGTCTGTTTGTGGCAGGCGTGTGTGTGTGTGCGTGCATGTGTGTGATAGTGCATGCATGTGTTTCTTAGGATCTGCCAGTGGTTCTCCCTAGGACAGTACTTGCCTTGTTGTGTTTTCTTTGTATTATCATAAAGCTCGGCTTCTGTCACATTCCTGTCATAATATGCTGTTAATGTCCTCTGCTCTCACTATGTTGACTTTGTCAAGAGTTACAAACACTTGAAAAGAGAGGGAGAGCATAGTCACTGGGGGACATCGGGTATAACTGGTTCGAGTTGATTAACTCCCACATACAGTGTTTTCTGTAAAAGCCCAAGTCTTATCTTGCCTTGGAGCCTTGGAGCTGTCAGTCTCAGTCACTGAGGCCCTGTTCACACCTGGCATTATCAAACGTCTTGGGTGATCCGATCACAGGTGGACAGCTCTAAGTACAGGTGTGAATGCACCCAAGACGCATTGAGGATGCATTGAGATCCGATCACTCAGACCACATTCGGAGGTGGTCTGGGCCGCATATGGCCACATTCTTTTAGCAGTGTGTACGCAAATGTGTCCTGGGCCACATTGAAGGACCGCCTACTCAACTGACGTCCTCTGCGTACACGGAAGTACGTACGTACTTTTGCCGCGGCTCTCCTTTCCTTTGCCTGGAACACGCCAAGGAATAAACCCAGTCTGTTTTGTTTTGATTTCTTCTTCTTCTACAACAACGCATTTGGTCTTTGCAAACGGAAATGATGTACGCGTTTATTGGCATATAGAGCGGGGAAGTGAGATCTGATCACAAGTGGTCACTCGAGAAGCATGTGGAGACCCATTCTAATGCCAGGTACTTAGAGCTGTCCACTTGAGGTCGAATCAACCAAGATGCATGTTAATGCCAGGTGTGAACAGGGCCTGAGAGCTCAGGAGGTGTCAGCTGTCTGCAGGGCTCCCTTAAGGCAACCTGAACGACTGCACACTGGACCAGCTAAGACCTGTAGAGTACACACTGGACACACTTTTACTCCACACAAACTGTCTCATTTTATGTCCCTCCATCACTAGGTCAATTATAGCATTTTTTGGTAGCTATGAAATAGAGAAGCCCATAACATAGAGTTTTAATGTCTTATCTTTTCTGTCTGTTTGTCTCAGTAACTGCACTATTCCTATACTTACAAATACAGCTAGCCAAGAGCATTTAAACCAAATGGCTTGCATGTGTGTGTGTGTGTCCGTGTGTGACAAAACACACACTCCTCCAGTTACTTTGTTTTTTTTTGGCCTTGGATTGCAGAATGACAAGGCAATATTATTCCACGTTACATGTACCTTTATACTCCATACTATGGGCCATGGTCATCAGGCTACTGTGTTTGTGTGCTGTGCATGCTGCTGTATTTGCTTGTTTACATGAGGGCAAGTTCTTTACGTGTGTGTGTGTGTGTGTGTGTGCAAAAGATTGAACACAATATTGA
>OOFE01049683.1:1619-16707 GCA_900323365.1 Monocentris japonica
GCTAAGCTCAGGTCTAAACAGCATGGCACCAAGGCTCCTAGAATACCTGGAAGCACAGGAATGGGACAGGGTCATATGTGGTGTGTGTGTGTGTGTATTTATATGGGCCCTTTAAATAAACGTACATTGTAATTATCACAGGATATCGTCTCATATTGCATTACAAATACAATTAGCACCAACTCAAAGATGTTATTTGTAGACGAATATCCTTTGACTGTGAAAACGAGGACATCAAACAAGAGTGTCAACCTGCTACTGTTTGATCGTGTTTTACATCAAATGGTATTGTTTTTTTGGGTCGTTTGGCTCTTCCATCATGCTAAAGGGCTTCTCTAAAGGGGAAGTGGGAGCTGTGATGTGGTTAGCCTGAGACTGAGGTGCAGATTCAATCAGCAGCAGTGAGTGTTGGCTGATAGTGATGACGAACCTTTCCAGAGAATACGAGGGGCTGGTGGACAATGTTTAAGTCACGCTACAAATCAATGACTATTCTAATTGCTGTTCCCTTGGTATAAAAATCCCCTTTATGTGACCATCTAGGTTAACAGTAGCTGATAAGATGTGTACATGTGCTTGACGGGCTGAGTCTATGGCGCTGCCTGGCCGCCCATCACGTGTCCCAGTCCAGCTCTCTGCAGGCGATACGGACCAGCCTGAGCTCCAGTTCAAAGGCGTCGGGCCTTTCCTGAGGGTTGGCCGACAGCATCTCCCTGATCAGCTGCTTCATGTGGGTGTTCATGCTCTTTTTCCTGGCTGGGATCAGCAGCTCCATCTTGGGGTTCTCCAAGAGGGCCTCCCCCAACGGTACAATCTCTGAGCCCTGCTGCACATAGCTCCCCAGCAACTCCTTCTGGGTCTCCACATCCACGAAGGTGATACGCTCCACCATGGCCCAGATGATCACCCCCAAGGCAAAGATATCCGCCTTGGCCGTGTAGTGGCCCTCCCAAACCTCGGGGGCCATGTAGAAGTCTGTTCCGCACGCTGTGGACAGGAAGCATTTGTTGACGCTGGCCGGCTCTTCGGGATTGAGCCCGGAGGTGGAGCAGACCTTGCTCAGGCCGAAGTCGGCCACTTTGAGGGTTGGTTCGGGCGAGCCAGCCGGCGTGCACCCCTGGGAGATGAGGATGTTGTCCGGCTTGAGGTCACGGTGTATGATCTGGTTGCGGTGCAAGAAGGCCAGGGCGCTGCCCAACTGAAGCATGAAACTGGTGTTGGTCTTGCGGCTGGGCTTGCGGGACAAGAGGTAAGCATTCATGTCACCCCCGTCACAGAAGTCCATGACGAACCACAAGTAGTAGGCACAGCATGGGTCAAATGAGATCTCGCCCTTCAGAGAAGTCTCCACCAGCTACAGTACAGAAACAAATAAGAAGAGAACGAGTCAACATGAGAACATTAGTGCTGGTTAAGTCCTGGAACATTAATGCTGCACAAGTGTCACCATTGAGATAAAAGCTGAACTGATCCTGCTGAACAAAAAATATAGAGAAAAGATAACTAGACTATCAAGAGCAGACCACCAAACAAGCCTGTTTGACATCTGTATTTAACAGGAAGAAAGCGAAGTGCTATTCCTAGCACCACTATCTGCATGAAAAGAGCGAAAGTGATTGTGTCAACTAGGCTTAGTCTAGCATTCATAATTATCGGTAAACAGGTAAAAGACAAGCCATCATCGCTATAGTTGAAGTGGGTGGGGAGAGATGAAAATGTCACTTTCAACCAGACAAGCAACGTTGCTCTGGCTTTGTATTCGCAGCATGTCCTTTGTGGGCCGTCTCTCTGACTGGTGTTTTTTTTTTGTTTTTAAATCAAAGCCTTGTGAGATGTCTCATCTTTCAAGCCTTCAGGTGGGAGAAACGAGTTCATTTCATCTGCCCATAACTCCTCCCTTCGACAGCTGACCACAAACCTATGAGGTTTATTTCAAATGAAAAGAAGTGCCCTAAAATTATGATTAAATGTGATGCATCTTGTGCAGGACACCAAAAAATCTAGAGTGAATGGGTTCCTAAATGCTTTGGATGTAAAACTACTTTACAGGCAACACAATGGGTCCAAATATTTGCAGTAGGCAATACCAATTCTAACCCCTTCTGCACACAAAAGATCCACAAATCATTTGACATGCCGCTGACCAAATAGAATAGATCAAAATTATGGCACAGTTGCTACGTTCAGATAATTCTCCCCTATTATCATTTGTTGTTCTGTAAGCATGCACTGGAACATTACGGGTAAATACAAAGAGCTGGAATAAAGGGGTTCTGGGAAAGCGTCCAATGCCAACACGGCAGAAAACTGAACGAGCAGTCGGACAATAGCCCACGTGCGCCCGAGAGACTATAATCAGGCACCGTCGGAGTGCCTTTAAGCCTGCCGTCTGCCAGCGGGGAGGCACTGCAACATGACAGACTGCAGACAGGTTGACTGGTGAGGGCCTCCTCCAAACTTGACCACACATTCACGTGAATGTAGAGCTCCAACCAACATCGGTCTCACTTGCTAATGCACACGATCGAAGGGTTTTTGTGCCAATATTCAGTGTCTTTAATTTGACAATTTTCATGCCAGAAAAATTACAAGAATTCAGAGTTTCTGCCAGAATTTTATTCTTGCCAGGGTGGGAAAGCCTCTTAAACAGCATTTAGATGAGGGGACACTAAAACTCTCCATTAAAACCAAGGATAGAATTACTACTACTACAACTATTAAAATTGTGTGGAATCTGATCAAAATGTCACACGGGAATCAATTCAAGTTAAGGTCTTCCCATAGACAGCAACGTGTCAATCTGTCAACAGGCCTGGAGAGTGGAGTGAAAATATATTCCTGCTACGAGCTAGGGTGTTCATGTAATGACTCAAAATAGTCTCCCTATTCGTTAGAAAAATTACAGGATTAGTCTATGAAAAAGACATAGCAACACACAACCAACAAGTGCCTCTTAAATGCCTCCTAAAATGTCACAACCATATCAAAGCAGACTCCTCTACTTCTGACCACTCCCTAATTCCTCAGATAGCTGCCAACATTTCTGCGTCTGGTAGACAGAAACCTGAACGCCAAGGTCATGCCGCCAAAGATCTGGCCTACAGATGTCCTCATGATACGCCTTTGGGAGTGCTCTTGTCCATTAGTGTAAATGTGGCCCACATTTTACTTTGTTAAATCCAACAGTGATCCATGATGGACAGAAATGAAGTGAATACAATAGGTAGTAAACTACAATAGGTGATGATCTTGATCTCAGAGGACCGGAGTTACAAAACTAAGTAAACTATGCTGATTTAGCACCGAACTGGAGCACAGTATGTAACTAGACAACTGCTGACTGTCTGTCCTTAGCTGTGATTTAAATCAATACATCATGGCCTGTTGTGGGTTATTGATAACTGATACTGTCCCTACCAGTTGGTAGTGCATTGTGTCGAGTCAAACTGAACTAGCGAGTTGGGGCAGATCAAATGAGATACAACAAAAGCAAATCACTTTAAGGCTTCTAATATCAATACAGTGGTCATAGTCAGGAGAATTGCCTGAACTGAAAACAAAAATTACCGTTCAAAAGTAGCTGGCTGGAGAGGAGCCATTAATCGTCCAGCTGCAAGTACTTGTAAAATACACTGCACACCCCAATAGCCTGAAATCAGCCTGTAATTGTTGGCAATATCCACTTCTTGGTCAGTCAGGTCTGGCCTTGCTGACCTCTACAAAGAAAGCCAGAGTGAAATGACACTAAGCCATTTAGCAAGCCTACTTAAGTAAAGCAGAACCACTCACAGTTCAGTAGTCGAGCATCTCTGCTTTACAGAGGATCCAATCGTTCCTGAATTCACTTTTGGACACATCACCTCTAGTTTTGTGTCACTGGAAAGCCTCAGACTGAAGCAAAATATAATGCGGCATTCACGTTGTGTAGGAATAACTGTCCAATCAAGATGCCATGATTGAGGTTGTCTTTAGACTTTCCCATGTAACCTGAATGCAGCATAAATTCTGGATGTTTGTAACTACCGCCTACTGCCACCAACCCTCTTCCAGTGAATTCCCAGTCCTCACCTCCAGGTATAGTGGGGAGCTGGAGCCGTGGCTCATCCTTTGGGCCAGCTGGTCCCGCTGCAGGACACACTCCTCCAGGTGGATGACGTTTGGGTGCTGGCTCTGGATGCTGCTGAGGGCCCAGAACTCCCGCAGGGCGAGCTCCACGTTCTCTGGAGAATGGCAGCGGATCTTCTTCACCGCCACCCGGGCGCCCGTTCGCTTCACCACCGCCTCATAGACCACGCCGTAGCTGCCACGCCCCACCTCCTGGATCAGCTCGTACTTCGGCTGGCTGCTTACCATCCTATTCCTCACTGTGGAGAAAGAACATTTTGATTTGATATACTTCATTAATCCCAAAGAGGAAGTTCTCTTTTCTCCCTTTGTTAGAAATACAGGTCCAGCCAGCTAGTGCGGGTAGGGATTAAGTGTCTTGCTCTAAGATACTTTGGCAGGTATGGCTGCATGGGAGATCAAACCCGGGCCCTCTGGTTGGGGGACGACCTCACTAACCACTGGGACACCCTGCTTTAAGTGGGTACAGCTGCCACCAATAGGTGCCCAACTGGCACAGTGACTGAACATTCTGTTATGTTAAGGTATGCTGGAAGGCCATTCTTTCCTACGAGAGACAATTTTGATGGAACGCCCCCTTGCAGACAATTGTTGGCAGCAGAGTGAGGGATACATTAGAAAAAAAACAACTTTTGTGTTGTCTCTAGTCCATCTTGATTCTTAACTTAACCAGAAGTTGTATTCTTGGCAGGATTTGAGAGTCATTTTTTTATTTTAGTACTATAAAATATCTTGCATTAGAAAACATAACATTTCACTCTAGATTGACCATTTTAAATTGAAAAATGAATTGGTGACAATCGTGGTCAACCTCCTTCCAAAATGTATTTTTTTAAGGTTAAAGGCCTATCCTGAGGTTGGGAACGTTTGCGCCATAACAGTCATTTTCTTTTTGCTTTATTCTTTTTTTTGTTGTTTTCTTTACAAGCAAGCTGGCAATGTATTTCAATTGCAATTTTTTTTATTAAGACATCAACATGTCCACCTGCTGTTGTAACATTCAAACGCTTGCTTCTTATGATAGGACTCATTCTGGTGTTGCGTTTGAGCACCACATCAACTCTGAATATTTCAGTATTTTCTTTTCTTCTTAAAAATCTTTTGGCCTATTATCAAACTGCTCTGTGAATCGGGACATCCTATTTAGTGCTGCCAATCCTTGTTACACTTCTTGTACCTGCCACAACGCAAAAACGGGTCTTCAATGTTTAGACTAGGCAAGATCAACCGGTGTTTGCTTTGGATTGTTTCCCCCAGCAGCTGGGTATGGGGTGTTGAGATCTGTGCACTGTTCCCATGGTTGCATGCTCTGAGTGAAAGTAATTTTCTAGTAGTGATGGCACTTTCTCAGCAGAGGCGCTGAATGAAATTAGAAAAAATCTTGAAATCACCTGAGCAGCATCTATGAAATTTCTCATGCCCTACTTTTATAACTGTGGAACCTAAATAAGTAATAGACAAGGGTACCTGGCTGCTACCATTCAGATAACCATATTTGCTTTAAGAATTGATTTTGTTTTCACATCCACTTTCGGGAATTGACTTTTTAAAGTTGAATATCTAAAAATTTGCTTCTACAATACCCTGGCAAACAAGAAAAACCCATCAAGCAATGTCAGAGAACAACAAGTTACTTATGTTACCACTTGGACAGCTTTGTAGCAACTTTTGCACAGGGGTTGGCGTCTACGGCTCTGCAGGAAAAATGGTTCCATATTTCCCTCCTGGCACCAGTGTGTCAACCAGTTTAGGTGGACTGGGATCAAGTTCAAGACGTGGTGGACTGTTTGACACTGTTGAATGTTTTCAGCTGTTTCACTCAGACTGCTGCGACCCATTGTCAAGAGCCAGACAGTGGCCCTGTCTATTCCAATCCTATTTTTTTTTTACTATTCCAGTCTATGGGCCAGCCACACAAATATGTCCTCTGGAGGTGATGATGAATGGAATTTCAGTTTGCACACAATTGGTTAAAGAAAATTTGATAGTGAAGTCATTCTTTCACACCAGAATCAAAGTAGTATTTAAGTTTTGGTTAACGTGACAATGATGATATCCACAGAAGTGACTTTCATCAACATCACAGGACATTAATGACATCACAAACAATTTGCATCGTGATAATCCTACCATATGAAATTGTAAAATCACAGTGACATGTCATGTCATATCATGTCACTCCTCATCAAACATTTTAAAACACTCAAGCAATAAACGCTCATACTGTGATGAAGCACTATGGCAACACTGCCTCACGTCAGTGGCCATTCGAGAAGGGTCCAACTGAAGACCTCCCTCCTGAGGCCCCTATATTGCTGTGAGCCAATGGGGTTTGAGCATGACCTCCCTCTTGAGGCCCCCAGTTCTGTGAGCCAATGGGGTTTGAGCATGAGTAGCAGGGTTCCGTTGTATGAAGTACGTAAACTTTCACTTATTTCACCTTAGCAGTCCACCAAAATTTGTTTCTGAAGAAATTTGAGGTGAGAAATAAGCAATCCAGTTGCTGAATCTTCACTCATATTAGATCTACAAGGCCTAATTTAAAAGTTTGTTCCGACTTTCGTAAGGCAAGGGCACTACTGCACTGCCGGTTACCACTGCTTTCTTGGCCGTGCTTCAAGCTTGTGGGGGACACAGAAACGAAGCAGCAAAGCCCCAAACGACTACACATGTAAGTAACGTAGTCTATTACTACGTTTATGTCATCAAATATTGCAATAACATTGAAAATGTATTCATATTTGTATTCAGAATAAACGCTTTGTTGTTGAAAATGCATTTACGGATCTGATGCATTGCATTTAGCACCTTCTATGAAAACTGTGCCAATGGTAACACAAATCAGGTTACAGCTGACCTTGCATTTTTCCGTAGGCAAAAGGTTGCATGAAAATGTTGTAATCAAGAAAAAAAAAAACATGTTGGTGACAAATGTTAAGAGCTGTAGAACTGTTTCGATGGATCACTGTAAGAGGACTTTAAACTGTTTTTGTCTTGTAGACCATGGCAAGAGCACACTCCTGGGAGCTGAGTGGGTGAGAAACGACCTCCACCGGCTGAAAGGGAAAGTAGATGAACCTCCCTATCTCATGTTGGGATCAAGACATCAAAAGGAAGTCGAAGAAAAACCGCTTAAAGCACACGATGAAGAACGTCAGGAATTGATGGAGAATTTTCTTGTTTGAGTTTGAACATCAAGATGACTGATTTGTTCATGTCTGAAGTCAGAGACACTCTTGACATTCCCGTGGGGGCAAGCTTTAGGAAACATGTAGAAATGAAGATGGATGTTCTGTAATGGTAGAATAAAATTGTTTGGAACCATTAACCTACCTACTATGTTGTGAATGTTTTCTCTTTTTCAAGGTGAGCTTTTTTTTTTAATCTGATAGGTTTTACATAACTGGAGTGACAATTATCAATGTAATGTAATACTGCAATACATCCTCCGACCAGCAGGAGAGAGGGGCCTGAGGAGAGAGGTCTGAGGGGCCTGAGGAGAGAGGTCTGAGGGGCCTGAGGAGAGAGGTCTGCAGTTGGACCCTTTTGGGCCATTCACCAATTCCATTAAAATATAATGGGAGTCAATTCAAAATAGTGACGTGGGGTTTTTGAAATAGCCTACAATGATGCCAGAGGTCACAATTTGACTCTGTTATGTCACGCCCAACTTCATTCAAAAAAATGGCAATTTAACCTTGCTTTGGTTATCAGCCAAGGTGCATAAGTGTTAGAACATGACTCAAGACCTTTACAGAATCAGTAATAGCCCATCTTGAGTTCGGCACACAGGTGATCCCGAAACAGCACCTGATTTCAATAAAATGAATCGGTTCGCTCTACTCACAACTGGCCCTCGAGGGTGTATTTTATTGACACAAGACTGGATCCTCACAAGTCAGAAAAGCTCTTAAGCCATGCTCTGCCAGATATGGACTTCTGCTGATAAGCAAGGCAACTTGAAAATGCAGGTCAGCCATACGCTACAAAAGCGCACTGAAGTCTGTCAACTCCCTCTCACGACAGCCTATCATCATCATTCAATCATCTACTCTGCAAACTTAATTTTATTCATCAATAACCGATGTCAGACGTGGAGATGGAAGACCAAAGCGAAAGGGCGTTCATTAGACAGAAATGATGTTCGCCAGCACGCTAATGAGCTAATCAGACAGACAGACAGACATTCACTTAGGTGCTTTGCTAACAAGCTACCAGCTATGTGGCCTGGCCAACGTCAGCTACCGTTAATGTTGATGGTTAGCTAGCTAATCATGTTAACGCCAGCTAACAAAGAGTCCAGCTCTCGCCAGCACAATCGACACTTATATCGGCACCGAGCTTCTCCAATTCAAATCTAAAACAAGTTTCCACGCGCTAAATTAAACTAGGACACTGAAGAGGCGTGCAAGATAAGCATATGGTATAGACAGTTTATTGTCCTGTGTGTGTGTGTGTGTGTGTGTGCGTGTGTCAACACATTCTCTGCCAGGTTCCTCAAAACACACGCCTGTGCACCAAGTCGACAAGCCACAACTAAGGCTAAGACAAAAGACGTTTGTTTGCGGAGGGAAGAAGCTAGTGTTGTTTCGATGGAAGTCTTCATCTTTTTGCTCTCACCTTTGAATCTTCTCTCAGGGGTTCATTTGTTGTCTTCCTCACTCTCCCTGGCAGCCATTAGCGCCGCACACGCTCTGCTCTCGCGCAGTCCCACACAGAATGTGAGAGCGTGCAGCTGCTGAAACATCAGTGCCGAGGTAGCCAGAATAAGAGACACAACTTCTGGTTATAATTTTCAAAATAAAATCACGTATTGATTACAAGCCACCATAAACTATTAAACAACATAATTAGGGTTCGACCAACAGGGGGCTTTGAAGGCTTATTCTGATACTGATATTTTTGGATTGAAGCCTCCAATAGCTGATATTTTGTGCCGACATTCTATATATATTTACAAAAAATCATTACTGAACAATTAACTGAATACTACTACTACTACTACTAATATATATTCAGTGTGGAATCTGATCAAAATGTCAGGTTTTCCCTCGTTAGTATTGATAATTTATACAATAAATATTAAACACAACGCAATAATAAATACAAGAACAACCACAATAAATAAACAAGTTGCATTATATCCATTATATAAGACACTGAAAGGCCGATGATAATTTTTTGATGAAACGCCACAATATACAGGCTATCCATAATATCAGTATATGTATATAACCCTAGACACAATGCCATAAGAACCGATTTTAGGCGACAGATTTGATGCTTTTGTTTTGAAAGCAAAATCATTACACTTCTGGTGTTTTCCTGCTAACTTTCTCTAACTTGACGTAGCTACCTTCATTTTCTTACTTAACAGCCAGACAGGCAGTGACCCACACACACAGGCGGCGCGCACACACACGCACGCGAGCTGTCACTTATTTCATATTATTTCACTTATGTCATATCATTATTATTAATTTATTATCATCATTATTATTATTATTATTATGATATACAGCCTTTATGTAATTATATAACCTTTATTAATAAAGCACTTATCAAAGCAGTTGCAATAATAAATAAGAAGTGAAGAATAAATAAAGAGGGCAAAATAATAAAATACATAGGGAAAATGCATGGAGTAACTTAAGTAAATAAAAAGTAAGTTCAAGTTAAAGCAAGCCTAAATAAGTGAATTAAAAGACACTGGGTTGGTTGGTGGTTCCAGATCCTAGAAAGCTCCATCAGTTTTCAGCCAATGGATAAATCCTCTCCACCATAACATGCCAGAACAGTGTAAATCTACGTTCAAGCAGTCTTTGCCAGTCCTGAGCCTTTATACTAGCATTTATCTATTCTCATGTTTCAATCCCACTCTGCTGTCTTAACACCATCAACACCTATGGGGGTGAAACCGCATTGTTTTCAGTCTGGTTTGTTTTCGGATTCAATCCCACAGGGCTGAAACCTCATTGTTGTTGTTGTTTTTTATGATCCATTTTCATCCTCTTCTGCTTCTCCTTTTCTCCCAAAAAAGCATATCCTCAATTTCATATTTAACATGACCCAAATTGGCCAGAAAGGATTGTTAACAATTAGAAGTCACGGCTGACAAACTTAAAAGGCTGTTGGTGTGTTCAGAGCTTTGCACTGCTCCTTACCTCCCCTCCTTCAACATTAGTCTTCTCCTCCCTCCTAGAGGAGACAAGGGAGGAAAGGAAGGGAAGGAGGCGATGATGAGAGGAGGGAAAACTGGAACAGCCTCTATATGCTGCAGTGTGTTAGATAAGATGTCAGATGGCATCTCTTAAAAGGTGTTTTCAGTCAATATGTAAGATGTAAGTTGTCAGTAATTTGAACTAGAGTTGGACAGATATGGGTTTTCCAATATTTTTGGATTGAAGCTGCCGATATTTTGTCCCGAAATTCAGTTCAAGGAAATAAAAAAAAATTACATGTATTCTTCCAAAATGTATTTTTGTCAGGGTTGAAAAGTCTCAAATTCAAGAGAGAATTTTACTTTTTTAATATCATTATAAAAGTTTTGAACTTATTCTAACTGATGAGCCAGTCATCTCAGCTCCAGAGCAGGAAACTACAGCTTCTTTGCCCACTGGCTACAGTAGCTGGCAGATACCAAACAATTCACCAGCCACTTGCGCTATTTTATCAGCCAGAAATGAACTTGGAACAGATCGGATCCCCCTAAATGGTTGTTGGCTGCCGCGGTGGCTGGCGTGTTGTGGAAAAACCCGATCCAGCCAGCGTGGCTCCATTTGGCTGGTGGCTGGCGCTGAATTTCCCACTGATGTCAACATTTGTGGGCCAATGCTGGACACGCGTCAAGCAGAGCTGTCATGTACTTCCTGGTGATCCTCCATTCCTAGATGTTCTAGGCTGCATTCAGGGACACACAGTTAAACCAGTCATGATGAAACATACTTTATAGGTTATATAACTGGTTGTCTATTTAAAGGCCTCAACCTGAACTGATTCTAATGCAGCATTTTGATCAGTATGCATCAACATGTTATTATTAATATTATTATTATGATCCTGGGTTTCAATGGAGAGTTTTAGCGCCCCATGGTCTAAATGCTGTTTCGAAGGCTTTCCCGCCCTGCCAAGGAGGATAAAGATATTGAATATGGCCACAAAATATCACCTTAAGGCAGTTTCATTCCAAAATGATCAGTATCAACCTTCAAAAACCCATACTGGCAAAACGCTAGTTGCCTCTAAATTTAGCAAATTAATGATACAAATGATATGGGATTTCATATACTTGATAGTGGGCCAAGTATTGAAGTGTGTGGCCTGTAGTAGCCTAAAATTCAAAGATCATCACTATGAAATTTGGCATTCATTGTCCAGTCAGGGATATTACTGCCTCTAATAACAGTCAAGCAGGTCAATGAAACACAAATCTCCTCTAATTCGGATCCATCTTTAATTTCCCATTGTATTGCAGCACAAATTATCAGAGTAATAGCTTGAAAAGACAATCAGTGAAATGGAGAGATGACCCATACACAAACGTTCACAAATATTGGTCCCAGTTAAGGCTACACCATAAAATGACACAATAAAGACCAAACGTTCCTAGTGGGTGTTTGTTTGAGGTGGGTTGTTTTCAAGTGAACACATACCTAGTTGTGTATTTCACGATCTCTCCATCTCCAAAAAACAAAAAGACTTCCATCTTTCATTACAACCACACACACTATAAGCATAAAGTTATCGGGGAAAAAAAAATCCAACATCATTTCAGCATGAGGTAGAAACACATTGCATTGGAAAGAAAATAGTAAATAAAAAAAAAATTGATATAAATATAGACAACTTTAATAAACGACAAAATTACAAAAAAAATGGTCTTCTGGGACGCGCTGCCCATTTCAAAACCACATTGAAACGTCCTGAGGTAGACTTGTATAGATTTTGGGACGAGACGATGCCCGCCTTGGTCACACATAAGAGCAATACAAACCAAAAACTAAAAACAAGACAAATGCACACTTGGGACTTGGGAGTAGGTTATTACACTTGGTAATAGTGAGCATTATGAACTCCAGCACATGATTAGAGGCATAATGATCCTTAATGGTGTATTGATGCTTTGGCCCCTGCAACCAGTGGGCTCACCTTCCCGTCCCCTACTATATGACAATGCTACGCCTACTATAAAACACACGCTACCATGCAGACACACAAACACGACGCACGACGTTATATTAATATTGTGAAAAAGACGCTGGATATGTACATATGTTATTTTTTATTTAGTGCCTTGCTTTTATTTAGTCAGGGCACTGTCAAGGGATATCTGCCGCATCTGGTATCCGTCAGAGCAAGAGTATCAATTAATATCACATCAGTGCTGATAATGAAAAAAAAATGCTTGATATTGATCACTTCCACTGTCACATGTCATCAATCTGTGATGTTCAACGCATTCCAGGAGTTAACTGTTGGGATTTACTCGTTGGTGTATTGTGACGTCACGTTGTCTACGTTTGGGGAATAAGAACAATACACCACCGAACAAGAAAACGGACCCAGAAATAGAAGGCACATCACTGCCGGATGTTTTTTTTTTAACAGTGTTAAAGTGTTTCAGGGTGGATTTTCCTTTAAGTAGTCATACTAAGTTCACACAATACTCTACATTGTCTGGCAGATAATAACATACAGATAGTGCATGGCTCATTTGCGCCCCGGGTCTCCCGGCAACCCGAAGACGTGATGTAAATAACTTAAGACGTTTAGACACCTCCTGAAAGAAACTCTTGTCAGAAAAGTTCTCCCTGAGTTCAAAACCAAGATGCCACTGAAGTCGTCGTGATCAGCAAAGCAATCCACCCAAAAGGCAACCTCCCGGCCACGACAGCGAGGAGTGTTTCCACATTGCATTGCTCGGAGTGATGACCATGCAAAAGTTGCCAGTATATTTTTTTAAAATTGCATGATCAGGAAATAATAGAACTGGACATATTTGTGGGATTAGCTCTAAACTACCGAACAGCATGTTTACAAATGAAGCCAAAGCATTGCAAAATTGTGTCGCGTTAGCATTGTGACGGTACGAAAAGAAACATTTGTAAAGTATGACTGAATATAGCTGATAAATTATCAGTCAGCCACAGAGAGTTGGGAGGGAGAATCACTATGAATACACAGCCGGTATAAAAAAGATAATATACATTTTAGTGGTGAAAATAACCTCTGGCCTCTCCAGTGAGACGAGTAAAGGCTTGGAAATTTTAGCATAAAAATCATTACATAGTACAAAAAAAAATAAAAAATAAAATACATCTCAACTCCTTCCAGGGAAGCCAGCGCTATCTGTACAGCTTTCAAGTAAAATATCCAAACAAATAATATTCATATGAGAAAATCCCTGACGTGTGTGTGGAGACAATCCATTTTTGATTGACACTGGTCTTGCATGATAGCTCATATGATATCATGTTTTTTTTATGGTATCTGAAAGCAGCTCAAGTTGAGGTTATGGCACTTATGATAAGCTTGTGACATTCATTTGTTTGCGCCTATCACTAGTGATACCTGAAACGTACGACACGCTCCTTCAACTTCTTCATTACATTCACGTGTTTGATTGTATAACTCTATCTCTTCAAGTTTAGTAATAGGATAGCAAGAGACCCCGTCGCACACTTCAAAGCCGACTCTACAGGGTGTCCGAAAACAAAAACGAAAAGTAAAAAAGTCAAAGAGTATCAAAGCTTGGAGAACGAAAACTAGGGTTTGACTGATGTGGGTTGTTAAGGTCGATTTTTAGATTGATAGACGATATTTTGTGCCAAAGTTTGGAAAAGCTTCACAACACATGCAGAAGAAGCACAACCTTTTCACTGGGTTTGTTTGCATTTAGCATTTTAGCATTATAATCATACAATGCTAAAAATGCTAATCATACGCCTGAAGAAATGCCATCTTGAAACGCTGCTTCACGCTAGCGAACTAGCTAGCTGAGTGGCTACGGCTAAATGGATGTGACGGTGCTAGCTAGCTACGCGTTGCAGCTAAAATACGTTCGGCTACTTCAGGCGACGTTACTCTGCCACTTTCCTCCATGCATTATTTCGTTTTTTGTGTCAAAATTGTCAGAAGCTAATAGAGACGGGTCACGTAACCCCAAGCCGGGGCATCTTCCAATCAAATAAAATATAATTTGAGAAGGAGATTTTTGCCCAAATGTGATTGGTTCTGATTCTGATTGGTTTTACAGGCTGGTTTTTATGTAGCTGATATTTAATCAAAGGCCTATATAGTCCCGCTGTATCAGCAAACCCATATATCGTTCTTAACCTAGCAGAAACCCTGGTGTTTTAGACCACTGGGTTGCCATGACAACTTTCCGGACACCCTGTATGTGTACAACGTGTTACCTATGTATATAGGGTTGTAAAACAGCGAGGGCTTATTGCATTTTGTAAAACACAGAGGCTCAGTCACCCAGGCACAGATCAGTCCAGAAACAAAAAAACAGAGATAGAGAAAAGAGAACAGTCTTTAAAGGTGGATACGTCTTCCCGGAGCCTCGACTGAACAACCCTGATCAGCATCCATGTGAGCCGCTCAATAAATAAAAACCTGAGGTAGTTCGCTCCATCAGCAGCACTCCAGTGGAGGAGGAGGAGGGAAAAGAAGCATTTTTTTTTACAGGCGGTCGCAGCTGAATCATTCACTGGGGGGTTTATGACGTGGTGGCGTGGCTCTGCTCCCCCTCGCCCCTCAGTGAGGCGGCTGTTCCCTGAGAGCCTGGTGCTGGCTGCTGCTGCGCTTTGGCCGGACAGCTGGCGACCATGTGGGAGACGCTCTGGCAAAAGTGGCACTTTTTGGGCTGAGGGGGCAGCTGGCATTCTTTGGCATGGTGGTCCGGTCCGCCACAATTGTAGCATCTAAAACCAACAGGGGAAAAAGGGCAAATGAAGGA